>VYZT01044355.1:5448-24325 GCA_013400735.1 Pomatostomus ruficeps | reverse complement strand
GCAATTTTAAGTTTTTTAATCTTAAAATGCTTGATTTCTTAGACACAGGAAGAACTGCTGTTTGAAGCTGATCCAGGGAGGGGGAGGAGAGACCTGGCAGATGTCAATTTGAGCCCTGGTAAAAACAACCTCCTCCAAGCAATCTAACTCATCAAGCTAAATAGTTACTCAGTCTGATCCTGGAGGGCCTTGTGCTTTTTTTCTGTTTGGGTCTTCCTCAGATAAAGCTCTAACAGGAAAAAAAAAAGAAAGAAAAACCCACAACAGTGGAAAGCAAAACACACATAGCCAACTGTCTGCAAATTTCTGGCACAATCCAGGCTGCAGAGAAAATCCTGCAATATAAATGACATTTACTGTGAGACCAGCGTCCCAAAAGCACCGTGAGGTGTGCCTGGTGTTAGGCTGATAGACAAGGCTCCTCACACCCCAAAAAGTCTAGGTTTAAACTCAGTGGTTCCAGCTGCAGCAGCAACTTGCGGGCCATTAACCAACAGTGAGACCTCAATGAAATAAATTAGTCAAAAGTAATAGAACCAAACACAGCATGGTTATGATCTGTGCTGTTGAGTCCAGCACTTGGCTCCCTGAGATGACTCCACCAGCATGGCTGATTTTCGTTCTGTTGGGTCGAAAACAGTCTTTTCATGTTTAGTGTCACTGGAGACTCCAGTCTTGGAGAGCACTGGGGAAAAAAAGAAAGAAAAGAAAAAAAAGGGATGCTGCCAGTAACAATAGATAACACCTAAATGCAAAATCTTAACTCCACCAAACTACATGGGAATTTTACCCCATAGTATCATGGCCAGAAATTTGGTGTAGCCTAGAGCACAGGGTGTTATCAAGTCCTCCTACAGGGAGGGAAGAAGGAATTACATTTGAAAGCAACCCCAATATTAAAATATTGCCTCTTTCTTCCAGACACAAGATGGGCAAGCCCATATTTTCACTTCTGATGGCAGAAGAGCTGTGATTCTCTTGACCACATCAAGCACAAAACCTCTGGGATTTTTTTTCTAGGTGGTGGCATTACCCATCCACCCTTAGTCCTCCATGGAAGAGATGCCCCAAAGAATTTTCAGACAGTTTTTGTACTTTTAAGAGTGAGAACTAAGAGAGACATGTGGGTCTGTTGGTATGAAATAACATCCAAATACTTGTTAAGCTCTTTCATGTAAGTGCTTCCACTGGCTTTTAAATGACAGCTACTCAGCATGAGGCAGGATGCAAAGATTAAAATCTGTAACCTAACTTGACACAGGTAAGACCTGTGGTGAAATCAGATTCTGAATCTGCTTGCAGCTTCACACAAGGTTTTGCACTCCCAGATTTGACACGTCCTGCAGGGAACAGATATCTGGAGTCTTTTCTTGAATTATTATTAATTTTGGTGTATTATTGATAAATTGAACTTGTGGCTGCTGAGTTATGGACTTCCCTCAAGTCTAGGTCAAAATTGGCATCAGAGTAATTGTCTCAAACTAGTCCTTGGAAGCTACAGCAAAATCCATTAAAATTATTAGACACTGAAAAAGGGCACGAAGAGCAAAGTCTGACTCAGTGGCAGGGGCAGGGAGGGGGGACACAATGAGCTAATTCACAGTGCTTATGTGCATGGATCCAAACTCTTACCAAAAAACATTTATGTTGTGGATTTTGAAATAAAGCATTCTCTGTTTCGCAACATAATAAATTGGGTGGCACAGAAACACTCGACAAACTTGACAGATCAGTTACTGCTCCTTCACAGCAACATCCATCTCATGCAGAGCTCGAATTCCTGAACAAGGAAAATACCACTGAAAGAGAAAGGGAAAGTAAATCTGACTCCACCATCCTGCTTTGAAAGCTGGACACCCCTCAGTCACACCATTCACTGTCCCACTCTGGTGCAAGGAGGTGGAGGAGGGAAGGAAAACGCTGTGGAAAAAGTGTTTTAGGGAGTGTGTTTTTCTCATATCTTCTGCATAAAGGCAGCACTCTTTATAACCGAAAGCCTTTGTGATGGATTTGGCCCCAAGTGCCCATCCACCGGCAGAGTTGTGAAAAACAACCACAGGAGTAACATACCAAAAAAAACCACATAGGGAAAACATGGAAATAAAGCTACAGCATCACGCTGCAGATGTGTAGATAAAAGACCCACCACAGCACCTGAATTTTAACGTGCCTAACCCAGAAATGCACAGCAGTACTGCAATTCTTTTACACTGGAAGTAAAGTTGCTTGAGGTGTTCCTTCCACCCACTGGCAGGGAGTGCAATTTATTTGTGGTTTTTGATCTTATACATTAAAACAAAACAAAACTCCGCTGGCTTCTGGACAAGCAGAACTGGTGCTAAGGTTAAGCTAATGCTGTAGCTCTTACAGCCCAGGAATATATTTCTTATTTGTACTCCAGCCAAGTTCATTCACTTATATTTTCACTAAAGCCACAGTCTTTTGAAGACGTTGTGCTTGGACTTCCTCCCTGCCAAGATTCTAAATTACAATGTGCTGTGTCCATGAGAAAACTGAAGAAGATTTATTAGAACAAGGTGCCAGAATGTTTCTTCCTGCCCCACATCAGTCCGGGGTAGAAGTAGCACATGAAAAGACACTGTAAATTCATTTTGTTCCTCATGTATATAAAGAATTTTTTTTCCTCTCCTTTCCCAAAATAGGTTGTAAAAACATTGACAATAACTTCAAAGACAATGTTTACTGATCTCTCAGATCTCCTGGTGCAGCTCCACTCCAAAAGAGCAGCTGCCTGCATCTTCTACAACTCTCTTCTTACCTCAGTAGGCTACAGGCAGCAGAAAGAGTCGTCAGAGAAATACAAACTATCATTTATAGCTTCACTGATGAGAGCTTTACTAATTAGGGATTGGCCAGATGAGTTAAACCAAACCAGAAAATCAAACTCAAGCTTTTTTTTTTTTTCTTCAGTTGGATTGAAGAAGAAAATTAATCCAGGATGTAAAATCTATTAAGAAGGTCCATTGTGTTCCTATTTTAGGGTTAAATGAGGGAGAACACACCCATTTATCTGCTTTCTTGTTGAAATTGCTGTGCAGGGCCTCCCAGCCTTTGGACACAACCCAGCCCTTCCTCTGTTGGTGGTTTTGGTCCCTTGGATCAAGTGCCACTAGGGTGGCAGTTCTGCATTGCACACCCTCATGGTGTTTTATGACACCGTGTTCCTTCAGAACTGGTGGCAAGGCAGGTTTCCCTTTCTGCCCTCCTGGCTTATTCGTGTCGATAATTAAGCTTTCCACAAAGTTTGTAAAATACCCCTTCAAGCGCTGAGATGGTACTACTGTTGGGTGCATACCATGACTGATATTAAGAAATTGAAAACTGACAATAATTTGCTTTTCATGGCATTGCTGGAGACAGCACATTTTTCATCGTATGTGATGTAGGAAATAACCCTTTTGCAGCCGGCACTGCTACGTGGAAATGTTTGATTCATTGTGGAGACCACTCCTCATTAGTGATCATCTCTTCAGCAGTGCAGGCTGCCTTTATTCTGAGCTCGTTTAAACTCACAAATGTGAGAAGCTCTGCGTGGAAAGGAGAGAGTTGGAGTGTAGGACACAGAGAAGGGAAAAGCACTTGGGTTTTCAAACAGGACACAGGTCAGGACAGTGTGTGTGTGCAGGTCACACACACAGTTTTTCCTGAAGGCACAGTGGCAGCACAGGCTGGAAAAACCCTCCTAGAGAGAATACAGAGGGGTCTTTGAAAAGCTTGAATTGTTAAACGTTTGTTACTAATAACCCCAATGACTTCACCCACTTTCCTAAACACAAATTGTGATTATCCTCTTCAAGCCAGAGTAGGGCTTCATGATTTAATGCAAACTGGTTGTGTCCCACAGGCTCAGCTGGATTTTAGAGTATGAGGATTGAGTTGCGTCTCAAAATGTCAGCAGGTAAAATAAATCTGCGCAGGAAATTTGTTAACAATTGCCACTTTCTCCCTCCCCCTGGCTGTGGAAGGCTGAGTGGGGTTGGCACAGTGTGAGTGTGTATGGTGGATGTGAATAGTTCCTTATTAGCCTATCAGCATCGTGTCAATAGCAAAGCTAGGAAAATCAATTTTCCTTTGAAATATTAGAACGCAAGTGGGGGCCAGTGTAGCAGAGGGAGATTTGTCACCAGTTTCAGAGAGGCCAGTATTTCAACCTGTTTGTTTGTTTCTTTTTCTTTCCCAAGGCTGAGTTCTCTCAGACTCTGAAACAGATTCCTCTCCTTTTCAATGTTTTATTTTGGTACATTTTCATGTTCTGCGTTGATTGCTTAGACAGAGTCCACGAGGCGATATTGAAACCCACTAGAAAGTAATCATCAGAGTCTTCCCTCAAGGGTGAATTTTTCTCAGCAGTATTAACACATCAAACACAGCAAATGATGGAATTTCTGTTTGTTGAGGTGCAAATTGTTGCGTTTCAGACCTTGGTTCACTGAAACAGGGAAAGGGAGGAGATCCAGTTCCAGAATGCCATTCCTACAGACCCTAAATGGTGCAAAATCTCAGCCAACACTTCACTGGCAATGAACAGTTCATGAAATGGTCTCAAGGAGTTCCTTTGGGCCAGGCAGGCTGTGCTGGCCAAACTTGACCAGATTTCCTGGATTTGGAGGTTTTCCAGAGCATTGGGGGAGCAGCAGAGTCAGAGCCACGTGGAGGAGTGGGGGAGCCTATCAGGAATGTGCCATCAGAGCACGGATGTGCCCACTGCTCTCTGCCTCATCCCACCTCCTTTTTCTACCTGGGAGCTGCCTCTTGCTCCTCCTGAATGGGTTTTTGGAGAAAATTTCCTGGTGCCCACCAATTCCAAACTGATCACCCACGGCTCTGCCCCTGTAGGAAGTTCAGGCTCAGCAGGGGTTGGGCTCCCTTTTGGTGTGAACATAAAATGTCCCTTCAAGCATCTGTCCAGACCACCTAGCAACGTTCAGAGAGTCTCTCAGTGAAGAAACACATGAAATGCACATGTGAAGGCACATTTCCAGCGTTGGTTCTGGCCTGCTTAAACTGTGAGCTCTGGACTTGCCTGGATCAGGGATGTGTTTAATTCCTGCTCACATCAAATCCTCCAAGAGAATCCTGAAAAAGAGCAAGAAGACACCTCACAAATACTTATAAATAATCTAATAAATTGTCTAATAAATGAAGGTCCTTGAATGATAAGGGATTCTTTTCAGGCAGCACTAAGGTGGCAGTGGCCAGGTTAGTTGGGTCCCATCTCTCAGAAAGTTTTGGGAGGGAAATTCAGAGTGGTAGATATAAGGAATAAAAAGCCAATGTACATCATCCACACTTCCTTAATGTTACCCAGCACCACAGGTGTCAGTTAGAAGTGTATTGAGTAAAACATCATTTTTGGAATCCAACAAAATATCAGTTGCTCAAAGATAACCCATATTAGACAAGCAATTTTATTTTTATTTGTATTTGTATTATCTTTATATGTATCTGTATCTTCATTTATATCTTTATCTTTATGATCTTTATCTTTATCTTTATCCTTAGCTATCTTTATATTTTTTGTATGTAATTATATTTTTACTTAAATATCTGCTGGGGCTAAGAAAGAATGAAGAGTATTATCATACATACATCAGCATTTTAGCTGTCCATGAGTCCCCAGAATTCCCAGGGCTGGTTTGGATGATGAGCAGAACATCTTTCCCACCACTCAGGGCACTTTGAAGGAGTCAATCCTGTATTTATTGTCCTTGAACATGAATTTTAGGCCCAGATTTGTTGCAGAATTCAGTTCTGGTTTTAAACCTCTTCCTTTCACTCCTATTCTTTCTCTGGTAATAAAACTCATGCATAAATATGGGTACTGGAATTCAGAGAAATGGATCCAAGGCTTGGTGCCTATGGATCTGGACCAAGGGATGTGTTAAGGATCATTCTGGAAATCTGGGATAGAGAAGGAAACTGAACCTCAGAAAAATGTTAGCAGAAACTTTCATTATCAGATCCTTTTTCCCCATCCAGGTTTCAATTCTGTCCCAAAGCTAAAGACAAATCCCTTTCTCTGGTCCTTCCAACAGGTCACCTCTTGCTAATGGTCAGGAAAGAGTTTTCCATGACATTTTATGCCCAAAAGTAACCCAACCACAAAGGAATCCGTGGTGGGATTCCACTTGGCAATCCCACTCTGACCGTGCTGCACTAGCCAAGCCATGGGATGCACAAGATTAAAACTGATTTCAGCTGCAGTCATGCATTTCCCCTTTTCTCTTGCTCATCAAGTGGCAGTTCACTTCTTGCCTGCCTGTGCAATGCAGCATGACTGGAGCACCAATCATGTATCCATGATAAATATATATAATTATATATTCATCCAAATACATTAAATATATATTCTAATATATAATATTACAGTCATATGACTGCATGTCTTCACACAGAGCATTGGAGGGAGGCCTAGATAAGTTCTTCAGGCTGGAAAGAAGATATAGATGTAAATGTAAAGAAAATATCCAGGTAAATACATGGATACATTTACATGTATTATTTATGGATCCACGTAAATCCATGTCTCCAGAAAGATCTCCATCACCTTGAGGTACAGGTGGAACAAGGCACAGGCCTGAAGGGTTAATGGGAACATCTGGTTTCAATAGGTTAAGATGTTTTCCCTGAGTTTGTACATCTCTTGTGTTGTTTTGGCAGATGGGAGCTCTCTAATCCTAGCTCTGCTGCAGGGCTCCTTCAGGATGATGCAACACCGAGAGAGACCTGAAAACCAGCCAGGTCCAGGCTGCTCTGTGCCTTGGAAGCACAGCTCACTCCTTCTACATCACTAGAGTCTCCCTCAGCACGTGGAGGATCAGCAGATCCACCTTTCCCTGGACGGGGCTCTGGAGAAGGAGCACAAAGTCCTGGCAGGTTGCCCTGTGAGGTTGTTCATGAATGTCGTTCTTCCTGTTCTTGTTACAGTTCCAGGAACTGGAACAGGGAAAAAAAAATACGCTTCTGCCATGAAGAGCACGTTTGAGCAAGGCACTCAATAAAACACTAGTCCAAACCCATATTTTTTAAAATTATAAAGCTACGGTGCAGGCACATTTAATGCAGTACATCTCCAGCAGCAATACAGATGTTATCATACCCACCTAGTTTATTACTTGAAAATGTCAGTAAATCTGTCATGATTGCAAGAACACTAGATTCGAATTCTAGGTCTTGCAGCAATAATGTGGTAAAACATGCTGAAATGTAGTTTTAATCTGGTATCTACTAAATTCATTCAACAGAGCATGGCTTGAGAGCAGTGAAATTCCTAGAAAATTGTTATGGTGATTGGACACAATTGTTAATGAGTTATTCTAACTCTCAGAAAGTATTTCAGTACTGCTACAGATGATGCTTAATGAGCTAATGGAGAAGTGTGAAAGGGCTGGGGGCCGAATGTGCTCTGACATGTCGTGGTGCACACACAGATTTTATGTCTGTTGTGTCTGTGGGTTGAAAGCACTCTGCAGCTTACAAAAGATACAGCAGCAATGAGGAATCAGGAAGGAATCATTCCTCACACCTATCTCCAGGTGTGAATCCTTCTCCTTGTGCAACTTGGATATGCTACAGCATCAAACTATTTAAAAAAACTTCAAACAAACAAACAAAAAAAAGACAGTAAGTGACATATGTTTGTATTCCTTGCTGCTTTCATACTTTGTACTCAATTGAGTTTTGTCCCCTGTTGTCTGCTATGCAGGGAAGTAATGCTGGAAGTCTTGATTTATTGTCCTTAAAATCTTGGCTGTGGCTTTCTCCTGTGGGCCAGGTGACACAGCAGCTATGACAGGTCCAGGGAATCAGCTAAGGAGTCACTGTGATGGAGGGAATAACAACTGAGTGGTGATAACTGAGACAAAACCATCTGTCAGCCCACAAAACCAATACATGCCTTCCTCTCCTCATGTCTTCTTCAGAGGTTACTGGCAGCACTAACTGTAGCAGGGAAAGTGCCTAAAGCTGGGTGTGAGGAGGTGCATTTAAATCAATAAGAATGATAACACATATTTAAACAAACAGTCGCCATCAGGGTCTGTGAGCTCATTGTGGGTCCTGCTGAAGAGCCTGCCTTTGAAATTGGCACTAAAGTCAATAAATGTGTGACTGTAGGAGAGGCTAAATAAAATAACTGTAGACATTTTAAGCTGCACCTTTGGAAGGTGGTAGTGACTGCCTGCAGCCACGGGGCAGCCACTGACACGGGGAGTGTGCTCCTTAATGAACTCTGTGTCTGTATATTCACTTCACAGCCTGCAGTCATCCTTTGGAGGTGATAAAGGCAGGAAGGAGCTGTGGGGATGATCTGTTGGGGTTTTCTGAGGCTGTGAGAGAATCAGAACATCAGAAGGTGTCTCTTCTGAGGGGTTCTGGCAATGAACTAATTAGTGGAGGGAAGCTGGAAAGAGCCTGGCCCCGAGCAGCCTGGGTGTTTCCGGATTGCCTCTGCCCCCCTCTCAGGCTGCTGCTCACCTCTGTGCTCCCCCGAAAGATGTGTGGTGCACCTCTGGCCAGGTTCCCATCGCTCTCAGAGCTGCAGAATCACAGGATGGTTTGGGCTGGAAAGGATCTTAAGGAACAACTTGTTCCAATCCCTGCCACGGGCAGGGGTGTCACCCTCTAGACCAGGCTGCTCAAAACCCCATCCAGCTTGTTCCTGAACACTCCTTGGCATCCTTTGGCACTGTTTGGCATCCTTTACCTGGCCAAACATGGACTGTGGAGCCCAGGCACGGTCTTCATTTCTTGGCTACAAATATTTGGGTGGTCCTGTTGTTAATCTGTCATGACAAACTCCTTTTGCCTGCTGAGATTGGGAGGCAAGGCTGGAAGCGTTGGCTGCAGATATTTTGAATTCGGCCTGTAGGAGCACAGCTGTTGTCTGCAAATTAATAAATTATATTCCTTCAAATCTGTGTCCTACTATCTGTCTCTTTTTTTAAAAAAAGCCTTTGCTTTGTTTTCTTTTTTCTCTAATGAAGTTCAGGTTCAGCAGAAGTAAAATTCCAACTTTCAGAAAGTTGAATTAACAGCAAATTAAGTGGGTGGGGGAAAAATGCTTTTTCTGAATGCTTAGGTCAAGGATTTAAAGGGAAGATATCAGCATGTATTAAATTAAAGTCCTTAGGCCTGTCTGTTGGCCTCGTCCAAGGCTGTGCAGGTGTGTTGATCTCAGTGGCTCAGATTTGTTCTCCCCTCTGAAATGCACTTAAAAAAATGTAGGCGGTCTCCTAGGGAAATGGTACTGAGCTTAGATCTTAAAATAGACACAATCTTCATTAAGGAATAAAGAATTATCAGGGACCATCTGCATCTGGAATGATTTTTCTTTCTGTGCCTTTTAATAGACTTGTGCAAATGCACAGCACTTTAAAGAAATTGCAGGTTCCTGGATCGACTTAACTTTCCAGGAACGGACAAATTATAGACACAGGTCTGGGGAGAGCAAGTTGGGAAACAGAACTGTAAAGGAGCCGTGGTGCAGCTGAACATCACCAAGAATGTGAACAACTTCAAATAAACAAGAAATGTAAAAAAGGGTCCTTTTTTGAATACATCAGGGTCAGTACACCAGAGTGACCGAGAGTTTGTAGGATGAAAATTTTACAGAGCCAGTAGAATTTCAGGAGCTGTGCTCAAATGCAAAAGAGAGAGGGGATTTTGACACCAAACCCCTCTTTATAGGGGACTAATTAAAAGACTTGTCTCAAATATGAAATGCTGGTAGAACTGGTGCAGCATGAATGTGGAAAATGGTGTTCACAGAAGCTGTCAGTGTCCCAGCAAGCTCAGGGATTGCATTGTTTGAGCTGGTAGAGCCAGAGGAACAGAAAAGTGGCTCATTCAGCTCTGGTTCTTAATTGAATTTCAGGGGATATCCAAAAGAGGAAGTCGGATGTCTTTATTTGCTCAGTAAAAACAGAATAATGTGCATGAGGTAGATCTGGCCTTGAGGAAGTTTCTACATGAGTGTTTTTTTGTAATAGGGAAGAATGGAGCACAAATTCACTGTGGTTTACTAACATTTCACCCACAGAGGTAAAGTTAATACAATCTGCTTGGATTAGTGCTGGGCACAGGCCAGGGACATTTGGTAATCTCAGAGCACAGGCTTTTAGAGAAAGAACACTGAAAAATGCATGGTGTCCCACTCCAGAAGACTGTTCCAGCCACCTGCACTTCAGACAGTTCCTGAAGAAAGCGTGGTGCCAGTTTCCTATATATTTGAATATTCTTTTGATTCCAGGAACATATTGTTTTCCTATGGCCATGAAAACCTTCAGCCTGTGCTGTATCTTGTGGTAAAGGGTTCCACAGCTTCTCTGCATGTTTTGCAAGGGTTTGTTGAACCTGAGAGCCAGCTGGGTTCATGTGGTGCCCTCTCATGTTGTTCTCAAAAAGATGATTATTCCACATCAGGCATGGTAAAATGCATGTCAGTCCTGTCAGCTTCCTGTTGCCCTTATGCTGCTTTCTTCCAGTTTCAAGAATTGCCATGTTTAGTTATTTGTCTTGCCAACATCTAATTGACCTTATTGCTACTCCCTGCAATTTTTCCTTTTCTGCTGTTATTGAAGACAGAGAACCAAAAGTACTTGGAGCTTCAGACTGGAAATCAACATGGATTTACACAGTGTCAGAATAAGGGTTTGACTTCTCCAGATTTCTTTCCCTCTAATTTTTACTGTGCAAAGAACCATGCAGGTACCTCTGTTGTAGCATATTTTTTTTGTACAGATTGTGTATGGTTATTTTTAGGATTTGCTATCCTAATGGTCACACCTTACCCAGGCAGGGCAGGCATGTCTCTGGCACTGAAGCACTGCAGCAAATTATCTGGTTTAAAATGGGTTTCACAGAGGTAAACCTTGAGTTTAATGTTGCATATCTAATTAGACTTTTGTGATCAGATATCCAGACAAAAAACTTCAAAATCAACCACATTTGGTTATCCCTGGGCTGTTTTCATGGTGCTGTGATTATGGCAGTGGCAACATTTTCATCGTTTTAAAGCCGAGATGAAATCTAGCACCTGGGATCTTTGTGTAGCAAGAGAGTTTAATTTCTTTTTAACCACTTAAACAGAAATTAAACACATCCCTTCTAAACTACTGTTTCTCTCCATCTGAGATAATACTGAGAATTTCAGGGTGATCAACAAACCTGTGAGTATTTAAATGTTCAGGGAGTTTAAATACACATGCCTAGAATATGCTTTTGGTTGTTGAAATAAAACCTGCATAATTTGCTCTTTTTATTACTAAATAATTTGCGTTAAATGCTTATCAAAACGACACCCCTGGGCGGTCCCTGTGCCTCCATAAGAGAGAACAAATGCTTGTGGTGAAATTTATTATCTGTTGGTCAAGCTTTTTTCCCCGGGAGTGATTAGAGACGGTGAAAAGCTGCCAGGAGGGGCAAGTCCAGCCCTGGACCATTGGTACTCCATAATATTCATATTTTAGAGGTACTTGACACTCTCAATTTGAACAGACTGGCTTTGGACAACAGACAGATAACATTTAATTTCTTGAATTCTCTTTTCTTCTTGCCAGATTTGAAGACAAAACCAACTTAACTAACTGTCCAGCCTTCAAGCAGACCCAAACTTTCCTTTGGTCACTTTTAGGACAGGAGGAAATGGCCTCAAGTTGCACTTCAGGAACAGTCTCTTCACTGAAATGCTGGAGAAGCTTTGGAAGGGGCTGCCCAGTGTGGTGGTGATGCAGCCACAAGGACTAGTCCCCACAGCACTGCCTCTTTCACCGAGCCAATATCAAATTTATGAGGACATTCAATGGAATGATTACCTCTCTCTGGGTGAGGAGCCAGAGGGGGAGGGTGAAAGTGAGGCTGGGGAAATCCCCGATCTCCCCTAGTTTTCCTGCCGTTTGTGTTTGTCAATCAAGTTTCGGTTACACCCCTTTCCCCTCAGGTTTGATTGCATATTTATGAAGTCGGTTTAATATTCATACATGTCTGGAAAGTTCTGTTGTTCTGTTGTCCCCATTGGTTAATGCAAATGTGTTCCCTCCCTGTTCAAAATTTATTGGCCCCCTGTCCTTACGTGTATACTCTCCATTGGTTTGTGCTCTGGACCCGCCTCTCTCTAAACCACACCTACTTACTTTATAATCCCATGTAACGGTTGCTCTGGGCCCTCCTCTGTAGCCGGAGTTGGTTTGTATGGGTGTGTATCCGGGCACGTTGTATCCCTCGCAACAATAAACCTGGGTGAACCGCTACAAGAGAGTCCCTCCGCCTCTTTGCCTCTGCCTGATTGCTACATTGTCAACGACAGCTGCTGCTCCCTAGCAGGGCAGAGACAGCCCTAGAGGTGCTCTATAGCCCCCCTGAGCGTCCAGACCCAGAGAGTCTGGTGCCCGTGGCAGCTGAGCATCCAAGCGCTCTCTTATCTGTCGCCTCTGCGGATTAGTAGTCGAGCTGTCCGTGGCAACCACAGCCCCGTGTGTAGCCCAGGAAGGCAGTGGAGTCATCACCCCTGGAAGTGTTCAAATCAAAGCCGAACCCAAGCAGGGGTGGCAGTCATGGGATGGATTCATGAGCAAGGGGGTACCTGGAAGAAAGCTGGAATTGAGGATTTGGATGTCTTTCCCAACTTTTTTTCTGAGATTCTGTGATAATAAGGTCCAGCACTCCAAGATGTAGCTGTTCTCCAACACACCAGTTAAAACTTGGAAAGAAGTTTGGGGTTGATTCTGGAGTTGGTGTTTTCTATAATTTTCTAACATTGGGGGTGATTTTCTTCTCCTAATGCCAACTCTAACTGGAAATTGTAGCATCAAATTGTTTCAATGGTGGCTTCTGCTGTTGCTTTAAAGTAAGATCAAGCCACATTAAAGTATAAAATTTGCCCTTTGAAACTTCGGTGGACACAATTTTTCTATCCCTCCTCAGCATGCAGCTTGACCCAGAGTCACTGAACAAGAGTATATCAGGCATAGCAATGAAAAATTCTACTTTGTAGGTAGCCAATTACATCACAAAACATATTAGTGTGACAATATCAGCAAATGCAGAATTGTTTTTCAAATTACTTCTCCTTTCTTCTGACATTCTCAATTCTCAGTTTTAGCATTGCAAATATGTTCATTATAAACATGAATATTATGAAAGAGAGAAACAAGTGGGAATCTTTAGAAATTTTTTTGTAGGTTTGGCAAACGAAAGATCAACATTCATTCACAAGGGATTTTTTTTTCTCATATATAATTTTAAAAATAAATGTTTAAAAAAAGAAAGAAAAGGCCTTGATTCTGATCTGGGTTTGCCTGTTCTCATAATGCCCAGGTGGATTCTGGCCTCTCTGGTGTGGAGGATCAGTCCCATCACTGAGTCCAGGGTATAATGAATGAGTCGAGTCCTTGTCAGAGCTGCAATGACAAGAACATGAGGTGGGTAAGACCGCAGGACTGTCAGTCAGAGCTTCTTTTCACCCCTCATCACATTCTCCTTAGACAACAGCTATAGGCACAAGATGGTGACACACAGAGATGTCACCAAATAGTCAAACAAATATTTGATCCCATTAAAGCTGTGCCTGCTTCTGTGTTCTCTAATTTGCTGAACTTTTGACAGGTGGCTTATTAAGACATATTTCTGCTTCTCATGCATTTCCAAACTGGCTCTTAGGCATTCATTATTAGCACTTTATTTTTCTCTGGTAGCTTGGAGTAGTAGGTTGCAGATGGCTTCTACAAAAACAATTGGGGCATGAGCAATTAAAGAGATTCATCAGGTCCTGTGGCTGCCTGTGTGCACACAGCAGAACTCACTTGTCCTTTCAGATGCTGCTGGGACAGTCCTTGGACACATTTCTCCTAGGACATGAGGTATTTGACAGTGATCTGCTTTAGGCAGAAATACACAGTGAGAATATCTGGATTTTGCTTTTTTTTCTGCCGGCTGTACAATAAGGCACTTCAGACCCCACAAAGGCAGCACTGGGGCTTTATGGCTGCAAACAGGGTCTGTGTGATGCCTTTGGTCCTTTTACCTACATTCAGGTTTGCTTTATATTTCATGGAAGCAGCTTTTATTGTGATGTACCTGAAAGCAAACTGGGCTGGTGAGGATTAGTCTCTTACAGAGCAGCAGCTTCCTGGCACAGGAAGGTCGTGTGGGAGCCATGCTCTTGGTGGCCATGTGCCTGGCAGTCCCTGTGTGAAAGAGCTAGGGTGTTATTTCTGCACTCATGTGCCTCTATCTCAAATTTCTGTAGTCGTGGGGGCAGAGCAGAGGAGTTTAAATGCACCAAGAGCTTGTTTTTAGGGACTCCATCCCTCCCTCCCACTCACTTTATCCACCCTGAGTCACCAGAATTAACCTCTGGGCTGTCCTTACACACAGGGCATCACTTCCTCCTGCCCTTGTCCAGCTCTGTCCTCTCCCAAGCAGAGGTCAGCACATCCCCAGGCTGCTCCCTGGGATGGGAGCTGAGCCCTGAGGAAGTCAGGATGCACCAACAGGCTGGAGGGCTCTGAGGCTGTGGTGAGCTCCCAGGGAACATGGAACTGCCTGTGTCAGCCCAGCACAGGTTTCCCCAGCAGTGATGAATCTTGAAAGTTCTCTCTGCAGTACTCTGCACCCTCATTTCTGTCCAGAGCACCTTGCTCTAGTGATGAATCACCAGCCTTGGATCCATTTCTCTGAATTCCAGTACCCATATTTATGCATGAGTTTTATTACCAGAGAAAGAATAGGAGTGAAAGGAATAGGTTTAAAACCAGAATTGACTTCTGCAGCAAGTCTGGCCCTAAAATTTGTGTTCAAGAACAACAAATCACCAGCCTGAGTGTGACACAGGAGATCAAAATGATCATGAGACTTCACCTTGCCATGAAATTACCGTGGTCTGTTCCCTTGGGTTTATGCTTCAGCTGTTTTCTCCTACGTAACTGAAGGGTCAAAAATCATGGATTAGGAAGGAGGAGGAGGTACCTTTGATTCCTCCAGGAAGGTGAGCTGTCAATCCAGGGTTTCCTCAGCCAGAGGAGGTCCTTCATTTCCCCACCCTTGCTGATATTCCATCACTCAGCAGAGGGAAATGCAAGGCCAGCATTTCCCCTGAAGCTCTGGATCCACAGCTTTGTAGCCTGATGGCTGACACTACCCTGGAAATACATTCTTGGTTCTAATCCCTGTTCCTACTTCTATGCTGTCTGTAACCTAATGACTACAACTATTTTTTAGAAGCTGGGAATTGAAGGAATAAATTCCATTAGTTTTAAAGAAGGTGTGGAACCCCAAGCTAAACCTTGCATGATGTTTAGATGGTAGTTTCTGCTTTACTTTATAAAATAAATGAAAGTGTGTATATGTTATAGAGGTTCTGATTGTCTGGGTAAACCTCATGCCCCTTCAAAGTCTCCAGTTTGGGGTCTTTTTCAGGTATAAGCCAGACTCAGCTGCCTGCAGAGATGCTGAACCCTCTCGCTGGGCTAAAACAAGAGTGAGAGATCAGAAAATGTGGCCACAGTCAGGGTCAGGCTGCAGGAAAGAAGGAATAGGTTTCTGTTTTATAGTCTCATGCTTTATAAGCAGCCAGGAGGTGACAAATTAGGATTTAAATTAATAAGTGCGTTAAAATGCGTAGGAAACCTTGCTGCATTTCCCACCCGTGAGTGCTTGCAGTGTTTTTTTCTCTGTAGTATGTATGTGGTTCTGCCAGAAGAAGTGATTTAGAGGAAATGGCAAGGGTTCTGAAGGTTATTTTGGGCTTTGCTGAAGGATGAAATGCAATATTGTTACAAATTCTGCAAACAATTTCTTTCATCAAAGTTTTGGTTAATGTCCTCTTGGGTACTTGTGCTCATGCCTTCAATGGGAGTCACAGATTACATAAAGAAGAGTGGAATTTTCTCTGAGTCACTAAAAGAAAAAAAAAAGGTTTAAAAGATAATATTTTTACAATTAGGCTTTTACAACTTCTTTGTGAGTTTGTTTGTGGTTCTTTCCACCCCTGGAACCCTGAAATTGAAATGCTTCATTCAATAGAACCAGGAAGTTAGTTTGCAATCTGGGAAAGTATTTCAGGCTGAACTAGGATGAAAATTCAACCTAAAAGCTTTACCAGGATTCTGTCCGAAAGATATTTGCTTTTAAGTGATGCTTTTTTTTAAGGTAGAAGGAAGGATGTTTGTAGTTGATTACACTCACCCAAGGAATTTGATGCTGAAACCAAGACAGGCTGAACCAGGGTGTCCCAACAGGATGCTTTGCTGTGATGTGATTGCAGTTTATTTCTTAGAATACATTTAAAATAAGTTTTTAATCTGGTTGTAAAGGAATAAAACCCCAGGATTTAGCTGGTGAGAGGTGCCTCTTTTGGTGCAGTTTTGAATTAGCTGTTCTTATTGAACCAGTGATTTTTCAATGCCAAGAAGTTCTTTTGCTACTTGATTCCATGTGCTTTGATCCCTCTCCAGGGTTGCAGTCATTTGGATAAATCTGTGTTTGCAGAGAGAGGTTTCTGAGCATCCAACACATACCAGAGCCTCCCTCGTGAAGAGACTCACAAAGGTACTCACAACCCAAGGGTACCTTGCAAACAGCAGAAGAAAAAAGCTTCGTTCTGCTGATTTTATTTCAGAATATAAAGCAAATAGAGAGAAATCTGTGTAGAAGTCTGTCAGTTTCGTAAATTCTTGCAGCTCTGCTCCCTGGAGCTGGAAATGAAAATGAAATCGTGGGTTTTATTCTTTATCGTGTTTCAACGTTGTTTATGAATTTTATTGCTGAATTCACAAGTAAATGGGGAGGGGAAAAAAATGGTGAAAAATTCCTATTTGTGTGACTTGGAAACTCAGCTTGATTCCTGAGCATCAAGCTGTTTTGATCAACTTCATTTATTATTTGTAAAGTGTAGGGGAAATTCAATAAGCAAAACAATCCTGTAGTTAAACATAAATTCAAAAGAATGTTTCTAATTTCAGTGGCTTTGTGAACTGGTAGTCAATAGAGACCAGATTTCAAATTGATACAGAAGTGCTCATAATTTCAGTTGGCTGAAAAAAGGATCCTGACTCCTAAATTGTCTGCAATTGCCACATTGCCTGGAGGGAGACAGTGCTTTCCGTCCTGGAGATTTATGGCATTCAAAAACTCAAGACACTTAAGTCCATGGGACTTTTGCATCTTTAATAACTATTGCTTCCAATCAGAATAAATTGAGATGCAACAAAATAGTTGCTCGTGTGTTCCATGCCACAAAAAAAACCTGTTTCTGTTCAGGGAACTGCTCTGATGGGTTCTCATTGAGACTCCACAGAAGGACAGAATCTGGATCAGTAACCAGAAATAAGTTCTGTTTTGGAAACTGATTGACGTAAGTTTTATATGGGAAACTACTTGAAACTATTACAAATAATCATATTTGTATTGCAAATAAACATATTTTTGCAGAATATTCTGGACATCAATAAAATTTCACTGCTCTAGAAGTTATTTTTTGGATAGAGGTGGCTTCTCTTTTATCCCTTATGTGTAGCTTTTACCTTGTCTAATTGTCTGGCCTTGATTTCATTTGCTTGCTCTGATTTTTCACATCACCAAAGGAGAATGAACTTGCTAGTGAACTCCTTTTTGGAGAATGAACTTGCTAGTGAACTCCTTTTTGGTCCTTTCTGGACATCAGGTTCTTGTGTTATACCCAGTAAATTACTTATAATCTCAAGAGGAAACTCTTATTTGGATTTTGATCTTTGCCTAAAACTGAGAAATCTGATTTTACATGGAATTTGAACATTTGTTCACATTGGAGGTAACAGGAAAGTGATTTCCCTGTTTGGGACCAAAGCAGGTTGCACCTTCTTACACCAAATCCTTATAAAGGCAGGGAGTTGGGTGCTGCAAAATGAAAGAAATATGAAAATGACTAATTTTTATTTTTTGGGGTTTTTTTTCACTTCTTACAACTCCGTCTGCTACAGTTCTTTGCTTCAGAGGCATTTGGGCAATGTGGTGTATTTAGGAATGGGGATATAGGAGTGCAGCAGCAAAAGCCTTTGGTTTGACAAGCCTTTCTCACAGAACAGAGCGTGCTGGGCTTGCCAAGAGGCCAACGTGATGGCAGGGGTTTTAGGCTGAGCTTCCAAGCCCTGCTAATGCAAAGGACATGTAACAACATCTCTGCTCTGACAGCTCTCTCTGAACTCTGGGCTTTAAATAGAGCTTTAATACAATAATCCCACCCCGTTCCTCTGCCACTGCGGTGCATCCCCTCGCACATGTTGTCAGAGATAAGAGGGGATAAGAGCTCTGGATGTGGGGCTATTTTTTTTCCTCCTTGTACTTTTTTTTAAAAAAAATATGGTATTCCTTTTGTTTGATTTCTGTAAGAGCACGACAGGGCCTCAGTAAATCTAACTTAAGAACCATTTGGCCTTGAGAGTATGCTAAAAACTTCCACTCAGTTGACCAATAGAGGATGCAGCATCAGAGACACAGAGTTCACCAGCCCTACATGCTCTTCAAGAAAAATACTGTTTTCAGAAAAAGCAAAATGTTTTCTGGAAACCCAAGCTGCAGCACACTCAGGAGAAAGCTGATGACATTTCTGCCTAGTTTCACAGCAGACCCAATTCTTGGTAGTTCTGTGATTTGTGTTTTATTTACAACCCACAGAACCTCGATCTAAAAGTAAAAAGCAAAATACATAATTAACACTGAAGGAGAGGCTGGCTGCAGCACAGTTTAAGGGTGTCTGTGTTTTCACTGCCTGCAATTCCCTGCTACTTTAAACTCTGCTCAACATTAATCATTTGAACTTCAGCTTTCCAGGTGAGGTGTGTGCCTCGGGGTGACTGGAATTATGAGGAAAATACCTGTTTGG
>VYZT01044353.1:0-56589 GCA_013400735.1 Pomatostomus ruficeps | reverse complement strand
AATCCTTTTTATTTTTTTTTTTGAGTGGGTTATAACAAGTGCACACTCATTTTGACAATCTTATTTGCTGGCCCCACATTGCAATAAATCAGAAATGTGCTGGTAATAAAAGGAAAATATTGAGGCTAACAAAGCAACAGGAAAAAAGCATTCATAAAAAAAAAAAGGAAATCAACCCACCAGCATCACTAATCTATGCAAAATAATAACCTGTCTTTCACCTGAAAAGTCCTCATATAAATACGGAAATTGGGGAACTGTTCATGAGCCTATAGGTTTGAGTTATCAGTCCTAATACTTTTGACTTAAAAAAAGAATCCAGTCTGGAATAAGGGTTATTAAATATTGCCTCAGCTGAGTAGCGGAAGTGTGATCACGTATTCCCCAACTGGACACTTCTTCCTGTCCAGTATAGGAAGAGATTATCTCAGATCTTTAGAAGCCAAAAGAAGGGATAATGTATATACTTCTGACGTTGGCACTCTTCCAAGAGAAAGTTGTAACAAGCCTGACAAATAAGAGAATAAAAAAAAAGCCAGAACAAAGGGTGAATGGCATATGGTGGTTATCCCACAATATGGTCCTTATCTCCTTTAATATATCTCTGGAAGGCACTAGTGAAGCACAGCAATGTTTTCTGAAGAGCTGACATGGCTGCATTGCAGTCTTGAAGAAATTATACTTTTAAAATAATTTAAAAAATAATTTTAATTATTTTTTATTTATGAGTCCTGGTAGACTCATAAACAGGGCACCTGTTCAGGCTAGATCCCTGCACAAGGACTTTGCTTTCACTTGAGTTGTGTGGCTGGTTTGTTCTCGATCTTCTGGGGTGCCTGGTGAGCTCAGGAGTCTCTCTGGTCACAGAAGTGGTTTGTGTGTGGGGAAATCCCCTTTGGGAATCAGCAGTGTTGCTAAGGTCACCGTGCTGACATTGCTGTGCTTTCCCTCCAAAGGGCAGGGGAAGCCTCCCCAGGCTCCAGCCTGGCACTGGGGCTGCTGCCCAGCCTGCTCCTCACCCAGGTCAGGGGAGCATCTTCCACCCTGTCCTTTGCCCTCCTTAGCGTGGGTGTTACCCTCCAGTGTCAGTGGTCACACTGACACAGGGACGGCACTGCTCACCCCAGGGACTTTTTCAATAATGTGACCAAGGCAGGGAGGCAGCAGGATGGGTGGGGTGACTGCAGAGTTGTATTTCCCTGCTGTCCTCCTTCCCTCCATGGCAAGGCTTCCTGCTGTGGTGGGATGTACCGTCCCAAGGCCACCAGGGCCAGGGGCTGGCCCAGCAGCTATGCAGGTTCTGTGCCCGTTAAAGCAGGCTCAGGACTCGCCATCTCCCTCCCTCTAGCACTTTCTGGATGACAACACTGAAGTCCTAAATGTAGATTTGTTGTGTGGGAGCCCTCGGATGAGTAGATACTTGGAAAGAACACCCCTATCTCACTGTTGCTAGCTGCGCAGATATTAAAAATAAAGGAATCCTTTCAAATGAAAGAATATTCTCATCACCGGATGCCAAATCATATTTTGTGTCTAATCCTCCTGACTTCAGTAAAAAAAGTGAACAGAGAGTAAAACAAAGTAAGTACTTTGACAGTGTCTTAGTTAAAACAAGATCTCAGGAAATGAGTGCGATAATGAGCAATAGGCTAAAAATTCCAACATATTGCACCAGGCCCTGAGAAATAATGCAAAAGCAAACCCCTTTGTTCGTATAATCACCAGTTACAGACTCTGCTGGCTGCTTATTAATTGTCTGCATGACACTGGAATTGTTTGACCAAAAGATGAGGCCACTTTTCCTAAGCCATTACTCCTCACCCCACCTCTGCAGGATACTGAGGAAGGTTTTGAAGCTGTTACACTGCTCTGATAATGGCCAGGTCTGTGTACACTGAAATCCCCCCAAATGGCTCCCTTCCTCCTGACACACTTGTAAACAAGTTTTTTTCTTATTTAGGCATTGGTAGCATTGCTATGTAGTGATTTTAAAATTGCAATAGACAGCCCAAATCTTTGTTTTACTGTTTTTGTAATAGAAATTATGTGGCTTTTCAAGCTCTTCCACTGAGACTCAGTTTGAGAAACCGTAAAGCTAGGGATTTTAGAATTTATTTACAGTATGTTGACTTTAGTTTTCCTAAATCTAGCTAAATAACTAAAAATATCATAATTAATGCAGGAGCCTATGACTGTCTTTTTCTTCTTCTCTTCCAAAGGAGCTCCAGATTCACAGGATTCACTCTGAAACACAGATAAATTCAAAGAAGTTTTTAAACTCCCCCAAGGTTCACAAAATGTTGGTTACATCTTGTAAATCATGACAAAATGCAGTACCCTTGAATTACAGTTGTTCATTTAAAAAAAAAAAAGTTATAAAAAATAGAGAAAGACAAAAGATGACAAAAATAATTCTGGGTCTGACTCCTAGTATGTACATGCCTTCACGGTTTTGTCCATTTGAATATAAAACTCTTTCTCTACACTAACTTATTAGGATCTTTCCTTGGGACTGCACCCCAAATGAGTCAGATGTTCTCCTTCAGATTAAGTTAACTAATTATATTACCTTTTCTCTTTGCCTTCAGGTAACTCCTCATACTTCTAGCTCTTGTAAAGGGTGGTAAAATCTTTTATAGTAGTGTAATTTATTTGGAGCCAGCTACTAAAGGGCACAGCAGCACCTGAAAGAGAACTAATGCCAAAATGTTATTAAAAATTAAAATCTCTCAGGGAACTGTTTTTCCTCTTTATGAACATGCTTGAGAATCCAGGTGGGAAGAATGGACCTAGGCCCAGGTTGCAGCTAGTACTACATCCCTCCTACCATTTATGGCTGGAAAAGTACAAACACAGGTTATTGGTGAGATGGTTTTCTTTCACATTGGTTAATTTAGTTTTTATTTTCCGTAAGCATGTGGGAGGTCATGGCTGCATGGCCACTGTGGGTTCTTACAGGTGATTTGCCCTTTCCCAGAGCTGTTGCATCTGTGGTCACTTAGAAGGGCCTGAATGTGTTGTCTCCTTTTTTCAGAGCACCCAACTCCAGCTGCAGTTTGAAAACCAGCAGTGGCCCACAGGTCAGCATTGCTTCAGCTCCCGAGCGTGAGGCACAGGCTCCTCTGCTTCCCTTGCCATGGGGAGCCCTGCTCAGTCCCTGGGATCAGGGCACTGCCCCTGCCACTGGGGCTGTGGGAGGTGGGCTCTGGGCACTCAGCATCCAGCCCCAGCCCTCGAACCATTGGAACCGCTCTCAGACAGGGTTGGGATTTTTTGCTCCCGCTTCATTTACATAAAGGGCAGGATTTTGAATTGGAAATTTTCTGACTTTTGAACTGGCCAGAGATCTGACAGTTGTGATCCCTACTTAGAAAGGAGATCCTATATTAACAGTAAGCTATTTTCTTCTTTTTCATATTCATATTCAGTTATTTTCTGTGGCACCAAGGGCCCATGACCTGCACTTTCTCTATTGTATGCAGAAGGATGTGCAGGATTTTCTAGCATTAGTCTCTCATATTTTACATCTTTAAACACAAAACCTGGAAGCCACTCAGTCATTATCTTTAAAGCGTTTTTCAGCTCCCTCTGAAAAAACCAACAATTTGATACTGAGGTAATTTCAAAATTAATGGTTAGGTATGATCTGTAGAAGTGCTGTAAACTGAAACCATCAGATGGTAGCAAAGATGTTCTTAACCTCTGACAGTGAGGCTCTGACCATTGCCCATAACTTTTGCCAAATATATCTTCAAAGACAAACAAACATGCGGTGCTCAGGCCAGGAAGGCACGAAGCACCTTACCTTGCAAAATCAGGTCAGAAGGTACCTCTCTGTGTCTTTCATTAGAGAGAGACTTTTCTCCTTTAACTTCTATCCCGTGCTTAAAATACCACTGGGATTAAAAATTAGAAGTTGCTGTCCCATAATAGACCAAGTTGACCTCTATATTTCAGTGGTGCTGCTGGGATTGGTGTGTGAATGACGTGGGTAGCTCTCAGTGCAATTCCAGAGCCTGTATTTTACATCAGTGTGCTGCTCCACCTGACCCTCAACTACTTCCCCAAAAACAGGCTGTGGTTTTAAGTAAGTACCATACTGCTGCCATTGTCCTTGCCACAAAGGTTTCCCTTCTTCATGTGTGGTCAACACTTAGGCAAATGCTGATGGAAAGCTGGAGTCTGTTTCTGGCTCCTGGTGGAGATCAGGGCTTTCTCAGGCAGGTGTCCAATGGAGAATGCTCTTGGAATGATGGCATTGCAGGTCTGTCAGGACCCACTTCCCAAGGGCCCACCTCCTTGGGAACCTAACCTTGTGTTAGGTCCCTACCCAGCTGAAAAGAGAAGGGGTTTGATGCTCTGCCTTCCCCATGCCCCCAGAGATGCTCCGAGGCACCATCAGTCCTTGCCACTGCTCCCATTCCTCCCCATATTGTGAGCTCCTACTAAGAGGGTTTCCAAACAGTTAATTCCCTGTCTCTCTGCAGGCCTTGCAGGGTTTCACAATGCTATTGTCATCCTAGAAGGCAAGAACACATAAGTAGGAGTTTCCCTTTTTTTGTAGCATCTTTATTTAATTCCCTGTGGGGTCCATTTTAACTCCCTCGTCCCGCCCGGCCGTCGTTCTCTGCAGGGGCGTGGCAGAGCCCTTGCCCCAGTGCCCCCTCCTGCCCCTGCTCCTTCACTTGTCCCAGGGATTCCACCTTTCTTCTGATGTATTCGTAAAGCCCGTCCTTTCTGAGGTCTCCAGGTTTTCCTTTACAAGCAGAGAAAGGGGCAGAGGGCTGAGATGCTCTGGACTCCACAGCTCTGGAGTCAGGGTGGCTGGCACCCTTCCCCAATCAGAGGGCTTTCTCAGGATAAGTGCATTTGGGATGTAAAGATGCTTGTGTGTAGCATGAACCATGGAAGCACTACAGGTAGTCCAAAAGCAGTATGATAAGATATTTTTCCTGGTGATCCCTCTTATTAAAAAAAAAAGTAAAAAGCCAAACCTTTTCCTTGCTCCAAAATGCTGTTTCACTAACTCTGAGCGTCAAAAGGATTTTATTCTTAGCCTTCTGTTTCGATCAGTTAATTCCCACCAGGGCTGAGATAAAAATTGTCTGTGGGACACACTGTTCTTTCTTCTTATACACCTAATGTTGCTGTGCTATTTTGGGCTACCATTTAAATAAAAGCCAATTTGACTAAAGAGCAAATATATTCTGTCGAATGACGGCAAAAGGGCAGAGCTTGGGAAAAAGAAACAAGAAAATGCAAGGCATTCATTTTTCCTTTGTACTTTTTAATAAAAGAAATTCTCTTGCAGCTTAAAGTGACACATTAAAAGATGTATGTATCGTGGCTTTTAAAAACACAATTAGATAACACCTTGTCAAATACTTATATTCTTTGTTGACAGCCTTGAGTACAATCACAATAACAGCACAGCTATTTCAGCATGTTTCTTATTCAGTTGCCATTGGCAGAGTCAGCCATTTTATAAAAATGTTACTGTTTATCACTTTAATCATCAATCTACATCTAGTCAAAACAATAAGTCAGAAGGAGTAGTAAATTATACTTGTGCAGCCCTGATGAGTTTGAACTGTTTTGCTGAAATTAACTGCAATAATTATCTATTTTTCTAAAGCTGTTAAGAAGTTCTGGGTAAAGAAATATAAATTGGATCAATGAGGACTTGGCTTTTGCCTGTTTCATAAAAAAGAAACCTTTTTAGTAGGCTGGGAAGAATTTAACACTGAGTCTTGGTTTTCTAAAGGTGAAAAAATAAATATTGGCTTGGGGTTTTTTTGTCTGGCATAGAGATCCCCAGACAGAGGTGTCAGGTGGCCCAGCCCCTGCCCCCCTCCCTGCCCGGGCAGGTCGGGCGGGCAGGGCTGGCAGGGCTGGAGGTGTGGCTGCTCCCGGGGGTCTGCTGCTCGGGGTGCAGGGGCTGCGGGGGCACAGGGCTCCGCAGGGCAGGGCACACCTGGGCCGGAGGTGCTCGGGCTGTCTCAGGGACGTGCTCACCTTGGTGCTGACATCAGTGCTACTTACCCGTGCTGACGGGTGCTCAGCCTGCTGCAGCTCTATGTGTACAGATGTATGTACATACGAATAAATATGTATTTTTATCACCAAAAGTAGCAGCAGCTCTCAGGGTTCCCATTTAACAGGTGTGGGCAGGGACCCCACCATCCCTCTGCGCTGGCTGCAGGGCTGGGCAGGGATCTCGGCTCTGCCCCGCTGGGGCTGGTGCTGTGACAGCGCTGCAGCCCCGGGAGCCCTCCCTGCAAGTGCCCGACGGGTGCAGCGCCCTCCTCTCCCTCCCCTGCGTGCCTGGCATTACCTTTGCTCAGTTCATTTGGTGGCTACCGAGAAAGTTTCCCGGCGGGATGTCCTGCAGCAGTTTCTGCCTGCACCCTGACCGTGTTTCTGATGTTTTCAGGATTCCTCTGATGGCCGGGGCTTCTCCAGCCCCTCCCTGGGGCTCCCTGTCTGGGTGCAGGGCAGGGTGTCAGCGTTCACTCCCACGGCAGAAAGTCTCCTGCCCCAGGCAGGGCAGCCGTGTCGCTCCCCTATCACCAAAACTTTTGCCTTTTTTTACCCTTGTGGTTCTAGTATTCTATTTCTTGCCTTTTACCAGCTTGAAGTATTTATTTTTTAGCTGGATCCCAACTTCTTAGCAATAACATTGTGAGTCCTATGAATGCATTTTATAAGTCGTGTGTATGTGATCAGTTGGTTTTTTAGACTTATATACCATAGACTATCAATATTACATTCGCTGCTCTAACCAAGAGGCTTTAATAATACAGATCTAACTTTTTACTCTTTTACAAGACAAGGCAGCAAATTTAGATTCCTTTAATCACATGAAAAATGATGGATATAACTAGGGGATTGAATTTTGGAAACAATGCTAGGACAAAAGAGTTTCTGATGGGATTCTATAAATATTAACAAAGAATATTTGTCTTATCTTTTGCTAGCAACCATTAAGTATTTAACCCTATTCATGGAACATTTTCTATGTTAAGAAAGCTTTAGCTTTTGTCTCCCCAACAGGCTGTCTGTCTGTCTGCTTCTCCAATATGATAGTTCTACTGCTTTGCCATGAAACTTTGATGACAAATTTAATTTATTTATTGTAATATAAATATATAGTGGTTTACTAAGCAGCTATTTCGAACAATATTTACATGATCTTTATTAATTTCTTCTAATTATTTACTAAGGCCCTTTGAATATCTGAGAAATCAAAGCATATGAAAGCCACAGAAATCCAATATATTAATATAACTTGTGCCCTGTGTGGGGGGGACAGCAGACATATTTTGGATTCCAAAGGAAAAAAAAAATAAAGTAGTAAGCTTGAAGCATGTTGCCAACTTTGCATAGGTGCAAAAATTTCTGGCTCCTGGCAAAAGTGTGTTTGCAGTTATTTGCACCCTGGCTTGCTTTGTCTGCCTGATGTGTAAATAATAAATACATCTTCCTGACGTTTTCTTTTTTTAATTTTTTAAAAATTATTAGTATTTTTTCCCTGTTTGGGCTCTTGTTGTTTTCCTGTGTTCGTGCGGGGCTGCGGGGACAGGGATGCGGCAGCTGTCCCGTCCCTGTGAGCACCGATGGGACTGTCCCCAGGCCGTGCTCCGGGGCCTCCATGGTGCGCCTGGCTCCAGCGAGCATCAGGAGCCACGGCAGAGAGGGGAGAGCAAACACGTTCTGCTGGTGGACATGTTTCTGTGCTGACGGATTCTGAGAAGGAAGCTCAGTTTAATTAAGAACAGGTATTTAAAAGGAAACTGTTAATGCTTTTAGGCTGAAGCTGGAAGATTTGTTAAATTCCTGTTGTGATTGACTGGAGAGCAGAAGGAGATCTCCTTGACTTTCCTGGGTCACAGCTAGGAATGGAGAGGAATCTTTCTTTTGCCTCAGCAAGCTGTGGGAGCTACTTCAATGGCCAAAAATAATTTTGAGTATAACACATCTGCATACAACAGAATAATTCTCATTTCTCTGCTGACCCCCCTCTCTGCAGCTCAGGAAAAGAGAGAACTCATTTAGCTCCTTAAACGTAGGTGTTGTAATCATTAATAAGGAAAGTGCCAATAAAAAAAAATCTGGTGATACTATAATGGGGGAGATAAAACACTGCAAAGAATAATTAGATGCTAGCATCAAAATACTGCATGAAACAAAAACAGTAGGGAGAGAATCAACATTTAAAGCAGTTTTTGAATTTTATCTTTACCTGCACTCCTTAATCTTTTATTTTGTCTTTTGATTTTCCTGCTATGTACTGTGTTCCTCTTTTGTTTTATTTTCATTTGACTTCATTTTATTGCACCTCCCTCCAGCTTTTCCCACCCCCAAAATTTTTTTTTGTACTTTCAGCTCTTCCTTTGTTAATGTTGAATGCAAATGTAAGCCTGCTGACAGATTTTTCAGGAGTCAGGAGAAAGTCTTAAATACTAAATAGATAAGATCAAAACCCTGAGTGGTGGGGTGTGAGTCAAAGCAATTGGAGCCCATCTTGGGTGATTCACAGGACATGGGAGTCCCCACGAGCTGTGCTGTTTGTCTGGGCATCTCTCGATCTCTCCTGGAAATAGTTACTGTGGGTGGAACTGGAGCTGCCCTTCAGGTGTTCTTGGGAGGGACCCTGCACACAGCCAGCTACAGCTGTCCCCTGTCGTGGTGAGAGTTGCTGCTGTCTTGGAGGGTGAATTTCAGCAAAGGAAAGGACAGGAAGGAACCTGTGTGAGTCTCTCTGAATTCAGATGGTTTTTGGGGGTTGGTCATGTCTCCTTTTTGGGTAGGTGTGACTTTCTAGGGATTCTCTGCAGAGTGGGAAGGCAAGTTCCTGGAGAGAAATGACTGAGCAATGTCCCTTGTCCTCCGGTTGGAAAGAGACTGCAATGTTCTGGCAGGGTAGAGGGGAAGCGTGCAGGCTCTGTGGTGTCCTAACCAAACACTGAAAGTTACGGATCAGAGCTGGGGCAGACTGTTCTAGAACAAACCAGGAGACAAGCACCTGTGCAAACTGTGTGCAGCGTTGGATAGAGCCCTGTGTCCTGGAGGGCAGGCAGAGGGGCTTACCTGGAGCACTAGGGACTGGTACTAAACACCCTCCCTGCCTGCGAGTCACAAAATATCTGTGCTGCTTGAACGTGTGGCAGACCAGCCTTTTACAGCATGTCTGCCTTCAATGACAGTCACCAGTTCAAGTGCTTCTGTAATAAAATGGGAAGGGATGAACAGATTCTGAGCTTCTGGTGTTTGGTCAATCCAGCTCCACATCCTCAGCAAGCAGATAAAAAAGGATCTGTTGCTACAGAGTGAATGTGGACGCACATATTTTTATCCAGTTGAAGGATAGGCATTCTGGGTGTTGTGTGCTGGCTCTAGTGCTGAAAATAAAACTCACAGAATAGGGCATAGTACTAATTAGAAACTTAGAATGGAAAGAGATCATCAAATATAGAAACTTCCTGAATATGCTTCTCTACATTCTGAATATGTTGAAACAGAAAAGTGGAGAATTTTGTCTTTGAGGCTTGCATTTTTACTGTGCACTAGATAAGAACTAGGCTTTCAGATAAATTAGAGTACTCTTTTGATACGAAAAATCTGCATTCTTTTTTTCACTTCTGCAGTGATCACCCTTGAGTCTCCAGTTTTTCCACTGGTTCCTTGGCTATGGCTCCTATCAGTCAGGATTTATATTTCAGCAGTAGTTAAGGCATTGTGTAACAGTACTGGTCACCCAGGAGTGTGTGGAATTGCATGAGAAGCACAGTGCTGCCACTTGACAAAAGCCATGGTTTGTCTTGCCCAGCATGAAGGTACCTCCCATTCCCATGGGGATGTTGTGACCATGGACTGATATTGTGTCATCTTCCTCACCTGAGACTGATTGATTGATGGACTTAATTTTGGATGTAGATTAAGTGGGTCTCCATTTTATCCAGGGAAGGATGCAGAAGTCATGTGGTTGAGGTGTGTGAATGAGAACATCCCACAGAGGTTTCGTGCACCCAGAACAGTGTGAACACTTAGATCTTGAAGAGAAATTCTGGAGATTGGTGGTGTGACTGGGAGGTAACCACCAGGGCTCGGATTTGGGGGTGAACACGGTGGAGGCAATGTACTGATCTAGCCCAGCTTGGAGCTGAAGTTCTCAAAGTTGTGACAGGACCTGAACACCCCCAAACTCCTAATGCTGAATTAACTGGACTATTTAAATCATAGCACTTAGACCTATATGTGTAATTAATAAACTTAAAACTTAAGTTAGGCACTTCATTATACTGAAGCTATCACCTATTTCCTGTACTCTATTTTTTTTCTGGTGACTGATCTTTTCTCCTGTTCTGATCATGCTCTCATCTTATCCACATCTCTGCTGCATGCCAAGTAGAGATCAGTGACATTATTTTTAAATGGGATCTCCCTATCAAAGCCTGGATTTATTATCTCTGTACAAAAACCACAGCCAGAGCTTCTCTGGTATTGGAACTGCAGGCCTAAAGCTGCTAAACCCTCTTGCAGAGGGGTATCTAACTCAGCTTCCTGGTTTTCCAAAGTGCCAAGCAGCTATCAACACATTAATTTATTGCATTTCCAGAGCATCAGGGAATGCTGATTTGTTTAATGTTGTTTCTGGAAGTAGTTGCCTTTTGGATTATTTACTTTCCCAGCAAGTACTTATGCTACAGTGCAAACTTCTGCTGAGGAGCCTCTGCATGCTTCAGATTAGAGATTTAATGTGGAACCACCAATTTAGTCAATCTGCAGCCAGAACATATTATCTACTGCATAAATCACAGTAAAATGTGATTTTTCACATTTGCAGTGAGGCCTTATTTTTATTCTAGGCTTTAGGCTGTGCATTGTAGATCTTGGGGTTGAACCTGGCATAAAAGGTAAAATGAAAATGCAAGAGCCTTTTGCAGTTCCCTGTCCAGCTGTGACGGAGCTCCCTGTGCCACAGGACGGAGGGAGCAGCTGCAGGGGGCAAGGCAGCTCTGTGCCAGTGTGCCCTTTTGGTAAAACGTTTTGGATCTCCAGTGCCCGATTGCGAGTCAAGCTCTGTCTAGTGCTACCTACCAGCAGATTTTGGGGTGGTTTGCTCGGTGGTGTAGTGCAAGGTGAAGGCAGGAGTGGGGCTGGCTGGCAGAGGGGTGGTGGCCTCCCCTGTGGGAAGATGAGAGAAGCCCACTCTGCTCACAGCAGAGGTTCAAACACGGTGCCTTGCAGTTATCCCGTATCTTTCAAAATGGATAGTTTGTGTTTTATGTGTACCTACCCATTTCTAAAGCATATGCTCCGCTCCTTATTTTTCCACCTTTTTTTCCCCTTTGGGATTTGTTTTAAAATTGCATTAAATCTGTGTTGGTATAGTTTTCCTTTCATTTACACTGAAAATAGCATTCTATCAATCTCAGCCAATTTCTTTTTTAATTGAGCTGAAGTTCAGAGTGTGACAGGGACGTAACCAGGTAGTACATATTTCATGTTACAGTTTAAATTCTGAGCTCCTTGCTGTGAAGCACCAGTGTCATCTGTTACATGGGAAGTGGACAATGCTGTTGGTCTGCTGAGCAGTAAATAACACTCCATATCCCTCCATGCTTCCCCTTGCCCCTGGGGAGGACATGGGAAGGCTGCAGGAACGTTTGTACCAGACCTGGTCCTCATTAAAGGAGGGAGCAGGATAGTGGCCTGGCTGGGGTGAGGCGTTCCAAGGTTGGCTGTGCACCCTCTCGGAGCTCCCTCTGCTCCTGATGAGGAACAGGTGTGGAACAAATCCACCACAAAGCCACGGAACACACGGGAACCCCCGTTACAAATTTCAAGCTCATAAAATGTCAGCTCGAGGGCTCGCCTGGAACGTCACCCTGCCTGTCTGTTCACCTCACAGGCAGTTTGTACATTTATTTATTTCAGTCAGTCACCTGATCCTGAGTAGAATTGTGGCCTAGGGCAAAAATAAAGTAAAATATTTCTGTGAGATGTTTTATCATGGAAGTTTTGCTGCTGATCATCCGTACCACGCTGTCTTTGGGAGGCACTGCTGTAAGCTCTGGAGGCAGCTGACAACGTGCATTTAAGGCATGTCCCCCAGCCTCTGCCCCCACCAGCCTGCTATTAACTCGGTTAAAATGTATATGACCATAGAATCAGCATGGAGCAGGGATGAGTAGGAGAGAGGGAGGACCTTGGGGCCAGGCAGTTTACAAACAGGCATCACAGCCACTCTGTCCTTTGCCCCCTCTTACATTTCTTATTATAGTACATTAAAACCCTTTGCTCTGTCAAATTGACAAAGGCAGCTATAAAAGGGGTCCTTTCTAATACACAGTAATATAAACTATGTTTGTACACTTACCACATAATCCCTAATTACTTCCATACTTTTATGTGTGGAGAGCTTTGACGCTTGCGTTGCTGGATACTTAGTGAATGAAATAAAAATCAGAAATTATTTCTGTATAAGTGTGGGGTAGTATGTGGTATGAGAATTAGCTTCTAGGCTGGCGACAGAGCTCACATTTCAGAATAAATATATTACGTGTCATTGATCCCCTAAGTGTCAAATAAAAAAACTATGACACCAACAAAACTCTCATATGACCCTGACATTCCTCCAGTACTTAAAGTAATTATCATACTATTTAATAACAATGTTTATAAAATTGCTTTTTGATTGGCTATCATCTGTGTCATACCTATGTCAATAATTCCCAGTGAATGCCTGCCTGTGACCTTTAACCCTTCTTTACAAATAATTTCCATTTCATAATAGCAAGAAGATTCTTTAGGCAGTTGATAACGGAGTCCTCCCACAAAGACTGCATCACTCACTTTTTGGTTTGCCTGCATGGTAGAGGGCACAGTTTCCCCTCCACTCCAGAGGGCTGCACAGCTGCCTCCATCTCAGTCCACACAGGAATCCCTGAAATACGGGAAAGATTGAGCTTGTAATCATTTTCAGGAACTCTCTGTCTAATAATCAATGCAGTCATGTGAAATGGACCCAAAGTTTTTCATGGTTTCTCTGTTATCTTTGACCACAGTAGGTTATCACTTTGGGCATTATAGGGGGATTTTTTTGATGTTTTCTTTCCCTCTCTTCTTCTGCTTTTTAAAGAAGAGAGAGACCTAAGTGATGCAGGGTAAATGCAGCCTTAAAGCTGTGGTGACATGGAAATGGTAATGAAGTGTCCGTGCTGTCTAGAGCTGTGAAGTTTGCCCAACAGTATTATCCTAACAGGGCTTAAAAGTTCTCAAAGCGTCTCCTGGACATTGTTTATTCACCTGACTTCAGGGAGATTCCATTACCAAAAACCGTGTGCACAAAATGCAATGGAGTTGATGCACTCATCTTTGATTCTTGGTTACTGAACAGACAAATGGACAAAGGTAGATGTGTCTAAAATTTATGAAGTGCCCATTAGCAGCTCTGTACCTCAAGTTGGTTGCAGATGGCTGCTAGATGTCATCTTCCCAAACACCATAAAATCAAAACAATGCCAGGTGTGATCCTGTTCCCTGTCTTTGTTTCCTTAAAGCTACAGAAAACCACATAGAATTCTCAAAAAGCATGTGAGCATCTCTTTTCTGCCTTGGAAAACTTAAGGATAACCACTTCTATAATGTGTTTTTCAGAGAGAGACAGCAGTGTTAGCAGCGTGTGTATGTCAGAGTCTGGTTTGTGACTTGACCACAGGTCAGACCCAAGGTGGTCAGAGATCCTGGTAAATGTTATGGCTGTACCTGGCCTGCAGCTGTGCAAACCTAGAGATTTTCTGCTGGTGGGGAAGCCTGAGGCAGATGAAAGGCTGAGTGAAGGTATAGCGAAGGTGGATGTCATTGATCCCATAGAGGCCTGGCACCAGCAGAGAGCTATCCTGTCAGGTCAAGAGAATCTGCCTTATTTTAATGCTGCCCCTACTGGGTGCTAAATACCAGAAGCATCTCACTCCTTGGAAGAGCACGCTCTGTAAGCAGCTTCACAAAATTCTGTGCAAGTGCTGTGTGTGACAAAATCTGTGCAGAATTATCAGATGTGCCAGAGAAAGACACCCCACTTCTCTCCTTTCAACTGAAATCTATTCAGGCATAGATAAGAATTGTAGCCTTAGAGCTGGTGTAGAAAAAGCTTGGAAGATCAAAGTTGGGTGTGTGCATGGCAGTGTTTCGAGAGGGGTATTTTTAGCAACCATCCCCCAGCACTTGGAAGGAAGGCAGGCTGTGCTGCACATGTAGACATGGCGAGGAGAACTTTGTTTTCCATGTAAGAGTCTCCTAAGTGCATGCTGAAAGATGAGGAATATCAAGAATAGCAGAGTGGTAGCGCATGAAGAGAGAAGAAGCGAGCAGGCCAACGTCAAAGGAAGATAGGCCAAGTTTTAGCGCTTTACTTGCTTCAGTGTGCAACCTTGACCTCCTGCTAATAGATTTTATTTCTGGAATATGCATGTGCTTGCAGATTTGCTCCAAAACATGATGGGTCTCATGATTCACACTGACTCTGTTTACATTTCCCAGTAGATATGTTTTGTTTGTTCATACGGGCAAGTACTTCTGATCCTCTTCTGGAAATTGGAGTAGTTGATGAAGCTTTTTCCTCTTCTCGGTTAACTGTTCCCCTAGATTGTCTCCTATTAATATGCCATGATGTGTTGATGTAAAACACTTTAATATTTCCATATGTAATAAAAGGTCAGGGATAGTATTCTTTCATTACCAAGAGTCATATATCAAGTACATCACAGGGAATTCTACTCTTTAGCAAAATAGGAAGGCAAATATATTGATTACAGGTTATCTGTCAGCTTAACTTGAACCCTTTGCTCACAGTATCAAGTTTTTCTATTTGAGAATGTACAGTACCTCAATGCAACCGCTTTTGTTTATTTTTGGGGAGGGGAGGGTTGTGATGCTGAGATTTTACTGAACTGGCTGCTTTCTTTTCTCTGCCTTGACAATTACTGAAATATGAAGGTCTCTTTCCCTCCCCCAACTGAAGTGCTTTCCCTCTCCCAGCACTTAAGAATTCTATGTTAAAAACCCTCATTCCCTGCTGCTTCCCTTCTGCACAGCTCTGACTTTCCACGGAAAGCAAGCAAGACCCACTTGATACCAAACATTAGTCCCCCTTGTGCTGTAGCCAGCACCTTCCTTTTACAACTTACAAATAAAATTTCTGAAAAGTTACAATTATCTCTGTATCTATCACTCAATCATCAAACAGGCTGAAGTTACAGAAATCCAGCCACCTCTGCAAGAGGAGGATGCTACAGCTGTGACATAATTACATTATCAACTTAATTAAGGAAGTGAGTGAAATGAAAGAGAAAACAAAACAGCCAAAGAGAAGGCTAGAGGTGGGAAGGAAAGGTGGGATGGGTAGCATGCAGAGGATGTGTTAAATTTAGCTCTAAGTGGTTTAAAAAAGGCTCTAATGCATCATAAAAATCCCTGGGTTTTCATCCTGTGCTCCTGGCTTTCTGAACGGCTGCTGGGAGGGCAGGTGCTGGGGTGGGATGAGGGGACCCCCAGAAGGTGCTGCTGCCTGAACTCCCCAGCTTCTGAGGCCACGGACAGGGGAGCCAGGCAAACCAGACAAAGAGTGTGAGACTTAACTGTGAGCACTTGTCAGGCCTTGGGGAAATCTGGTTTTGCAGAATAAAGGCTCAGCGCTGTTATCCTCATGAGCTGAAACCCCCCATTAACTTCTGTAGGAGTTTTGGGCACATGAAAGCTGAAGGTTCAAGCTCCTAATCTGATTATTCTCGCACAAATATATTAATTGTAGAAAACCAACAATGCTTTTCCTAGACAGGATAACAAAAGCAGATCACTGCGCAAAGTATGTCCTTTTTCTTCTGCTTTCAAATCCCATGTACTTTTCAGTATCAAAAAGGAGAAGGAAAAAAAAGTCCTCAAATCCTTTATTTGATTTCAGTGTACAACTATGCTCAGTTTAAATGTCACCCATACGCAGAACAGTGGTTGCACCAGAGCAATCGTGGCAAGATGTCTAAAGGGGTGTCAGCAAATTGGACAGGGTATAATTTTAGTCAATGTGTTCTTGTCTTATTTTAGTTCAACATCATTTCCCAGTTGCAATTCTTTTGAGTGACACATGGAATGCAAAACAACATAAAAGGTCTGCCCTGAGGCAGATATGTGTCCATGTAGGACTTTAATTATTCTTTTTGAATAATGTGTAATATGCAAGCCCAATTTCTTGCATAAAAGTCTGATGAAAAAACTGTGTATCACCTGTATAAGTGTTTTTATGATAGACTTCATATTTTTAGAAGCACTGAATTTGGAAAAGGTCCTTATTAGTCCAAGTACTCTGGATTTTTCAGACAACATTTGGGAGAGAAAGCAATTGCTCCCATGGTGTTTTGCAATGACATAATTTTTTTTAAAAAAAGGCATTATTTTGTTCATTCAACTGCTGTGTGCTTAAACAGCACTTCCAACACAGGTATGGAGTGCTACACTAGTAAGAATTTGTATGAATGTATTCTTTTATTCTGTTGCCTAACACCTGTAAGCTGATCCTGCTCTTATTTACATCACTTTTATACCAGTGTGGCTCCGATGGCTTTGTGGAAGCGAGTTCTGAACAAAATCAGAGTCAGATCTTTTCCTTCTAAGAACTAATATTAAACTGGCTCTTTGGGTAGCACTTGGTGTATCATTTAAGATTAGCTGATAAAAAATAATGAAAAAGGTGTGTGTGAATGGGAATGGAGATCGTAATGATGAAATATGTTTTTAATATTTTTTTAAAAAAGGGAGCCAAAGTGAAAGCAAATCAAGGGTGTTGCTGCAGTTTTGCTACAGACCATGGGTCTGATTCAGAGGTTCCTGAACTCTGTGAGCGGCTTTTGACATGGGACAGGAAATTTCCCCCAGGTGCTTAGGGAAGGGTGTATTGGACAGTTAGCAAAGGTCTAGGTGTGCCCATACCTTCAGGAAGGACAGGGGGATTTGGGACTGTTGGGGTCTTACTATGAGGGGTTTATGGACAACTGATAAAGATGAAATTTGACCACAGACTCCTCTATTTCCTTTCATAAGTGCTCTTTCAAAGCTCCTTCTAGATTTTGTTTTAATTAAATAAATAAATAAATTTGCAAACCTAAGTGTTTAGATAGTAAAATATAAAAAGAAAAAACCTGAGGGCCCTTCTGGATGAAATCACAGGAACTAAAGCAGAAGGACGGGGTTTCCGGGTGCACTATTTTTGCTGCTGGTTGGACACAAAATTAAGCAAGAACTTTTGTATAGATAAAAACATGACCAGGGAGCTCGCCCGGTTTGTCAGGATCTCAGCACAGCCCCGCAAAGTTTGGATTCCCCTCATGTGCTGCTTTCTCCCCCTCGGAGTAATCTCCTTGTTTATTTGGTCACTGCATGGCTCTGTTTTTGGAGGGATATTTTGGTTAGCATAAACTATTTGAAGACTGTTTGGAGAAAAGCACTAACCCATCCCAAAATCAGTGGGATAAAAAGCTCTTTGTTTATAACTGTTACTAGTTTAATCATTTAGATGAGACGAATTTGCACTTCTAGCCCTGAGTGTGCTCTGATTTCCCTGCAAACATGTGTTGTGGGATTTGCATTGTCTGCGGTGGGAGTCGCGCAGAGGGGAAGGAAATATTTTCCCCATCTTTTTTTTTATTATTATACTTTATTCCCTCAATTTACCCCATAAAAAAACCACATAAGTAGAGGAGCTGCTGGATTTTAACGATGAAAAAAATATATCAAATTATCCCGCTGCATAAGAAAAGGTAGAGAAGAGCAACCCAGAAAACAGCAGCTGGGATCAGGTTTCATTCAGATGATCTAACCCAGCGTTGTTGCAGCAAGTTCAGTTTTCTCCCCAAGTGTCTGGTCCCTCTGATGTCCGGGAGGCTCCGCTGGCCGGGAGCCCGCTGACTGGCAGTGACCTTGTGCTAACTGTCTGTCAAAATGGGCACTCAGAATTCAGTGGGATGAAAAATAAGCATTTGGTGCCTTTCTTTAGAAACATAATAGACAGCTTTGCTTTCACACCTCCTAATAGCCTTTTTTAAAAATAGTTTCTCTAGCAGGATGCTTTTTTAGCGCTTGGAGATTTACATGTCTACAGTTTCCAGAATTTATTAGGATTCCTTGTGTATTGTATATGGTTTTTTATCTTAAATTTCCTGATGCCACACTGTGACGCTGCCGGTTTAGCAGCTCCAGCTGTTGTGAGTCATGAGGGTAGGCTGTGGTGGTGACGGGATCACAGAGACGGGGAACTGTGTCAAGTCCAAGCGTTAACCCTTCAGGGCCAGCTCTTAGTGCTACCTGATTGCAAAACCAGCAGCCACACTGTCCTTTTCCAGAAGGCAACCCTGCCCTCAGCTCCCACATTTTCCAGGCTCAGGCGGGCTCTGTTCCTGGCAGTGGAAGCGGCTTCCAGGCAGTGCTTGGTCAGGAAAGCTCCTGTGGTTTATTGGGTGAATTTGGTGTTGCAGGAGCTGTGCAGGGAAGGGGCAGAGCAACTTCTCCCACTGCAGCCCCCAGGCCTTCAAATTCCTCTTGCCTTTCAGGAAAGGAGTGTCTTTTTTACGGGATCCCAGTGTTATTCATTGGAAAGACGGGAACAATTTTAAGCTTCCAGGTCTGTATAAGCTCTATTGAGAGTGGAAATTAGTTGAGGCTCCCCATGGTGTATGTGACTATGGAAGCTACAATGCTCATTTGTCCTGCTGAGCGGTTCTTGTATGTGCTTTACTGGCTGCAGAAGTTTTTTTTTTTATTTTATTTTTTAAAATTTTTTTTAGGATTCCAAAGATCTCCAGTGGAGAGTGACGTGGCAGAACTGAGAGTTCAAGTTAACCCTCAGTCATGTGGCATAAAAATAGTCTTCCAGATCTAGGTTAGGAAGTTTAGATGTATGCTGAGTTAATTCAGTTGCAGAATGAATTAACTATCTGTTGCAGCCAGGAATCATGAGTCTGCATTTCAGGGCCTTGCAATGTAGGGGGGGAGAGAAAATAGAAAAGGGGATTGGGGAGGGGAATTAAAAATTAGGCACATGCAGACAAATCTCTTTATTTTAAAACTGGATTAATGGTGCCCTGTCTCTTTGATTGAAGACAGGATAAGCCAGAGGAGACTTTTTCATTTCTTGGCCCTGTCAGTGGGTGTGGGCAGGTGAGGGACCCCTGCCTGCACACGCGGGCACTGACCCACTGACCGCCTGCCCCGGGGGACGTTCTGTCTCTGCCTGCAGCAGAAGGACTCCACCAGGAGCCACCAGCCCACAGCCACGTCCTGCTGCCATCACAGGGATGAAGTTGTTTTCTAAAATCTGCCTCCACCCTGTGGGCATCAGGCTGGAGGGCTGGGGGGCTCCCCGTGGGCTGCACACTGTCAGAACAAAGCCCTGGATTTGGGCTCCCTGTTGTATGCCAGTAGAGTGCCGTTCAAACCTCAAACCAGCCAAAAGCTCTCACACGCTCACCCTCTCCACCACCCTGGATACAGAAATAGTCAGATCTTTTTGTTCATGATTAACTGACTCATGCTTGGAAATCATCAATTTAAAACCCATTTCAGGCAAAGTTACTGGAATGTTCTTTGCATGGACATATCAGAATATTTAAATTATAATAGTCCCCCATAGGTGCTGAAAATATCCTTAATAATTTTCTGAAGATATAGTAAATTTGGTGCTAATTACTGTTATTTGCATCCCCCTCCCCCTCCAGAAAGGGTCTCTGAGAAGTAGAAAGAAATTTGGATACATAATGTGCTCTGACAGCTCCTACAGTGTGATGGGGAGGGACAATTTGAGACTGTCACAGGGCTATGCTCAGCTTCATAGAGATGGGATTTCTCTACATGCTAAAGTATGAGGAAGGCTAAATAACTCACAGGTGTCAACGGCACCAAAGAATTATGTGTGTCTGACCTATGAGAGAATAAATCTCATTTCCTGCTTAAATCCACAAGACATCCCTTTAAGTGGAATAAAAATGTAGCATTTCCCCCCCCAATTATCTTTTACAATTTTCTCAAATTTATAAAAACTAGATTTTCCAATTTTTAAATATTTTTTTTTACTGGTAGATTGTGCTCTTTAGTATCATTTTACATAATTTAATACAATTTGTTCCATCCATTGGTTTTCATGGAGATACAAGCTGTTCGTTTGTGAGAAAGCTGGCATAGGCACGAACGTTGGCAAAGAGTCACCTCCAGGAGTTTATTCAGATTTCAAAGTTGCATGGGGGCACCGGCCATTTTGAAGGATATAAACATTAAGGTGGCTTCTCTTATTTTCAATAATATTTGTTTGATATTTTTATTTTTAATGTAGAGTTGACAGCCTCTCCCTCCTCCCCCCCTTCTCAGTCCTTGGCAAAGTGAGTCATTGTTATTTTGTCAGCTGAATCGTGGTCACAGAAAATAATCTAAGCTTAAAAGAGCAGCTTTCTCTGAAATATGTTATTGAATGAAAAGAACACAGGTGTTTCTTAATTATTTGTGCAGAAGGAAAAAGTGGTGCTGAGCGGATGAGCTGTGATGATTAACACACTGAGGAGGAGAGGCCGCAGAGAGTGAGATTCTCCTTTCTTCCCTCCATGCCACCCTTTCTGCCTCCTCCTGCGTGCCAGCGGGCAGTGTGGGGAGGCAAACGGGACTGCCCCCCGGAAGGGGCCTGTTTGTCAAATAAAGCATCCCCACGGCTGGGATGGGGTAAGGAATTTAGTGAAGCCTCTCTCAGTGCATCTTTGTGATAGAGGGGGCGGCAGCTCCCACCGTGAGCCTTCTCAGAGAGGGTGTGCACATCCCTGCCTGGAGACACCCAATCTCTTGACCATGGTTTGCCACCACCAGAAAGATGAAAGGGGCTTTTGGGCTCAGCAGTCACAAAGGCAACGTGCCACCGCCTTACATCACTCCTAACCACAGCTCTGTTGTTTCCATTGCAGTATGTTAGGTATTTTTAACTGCACTAACCAGTCAACATTCATTATCCTGGTGTAGATGCAGGTTTGTGGAGGGTGGTAGGATGAATATGAAGCTGAGTTTCTGAATGAGGACCTGAGCCCACTGCCTGTCAGGGTCCCTGGAGGTTGTGTCAGCTGGATGCCGTATTTGGGTGCTTGGTGACAGGTTTCTATCTTTGCCATATGTTTCTGTAGTGCTTAGGTGTGGAAGAACTATTTTGGTGGCTGGTGGTGCCCTCAGAGAGCATTCACCTCCATCCTGTGTGCTCCCCAGAAATACCAGGAAGGAATTGTGGAGAATAAAATACTAAACCAAAAGGACAGGACAGTGGAGCTGGCAGGGTGCGGTGATCAGAATGGGAGGTTAGCCAAGACGCTCAGCTGAAGCCACCTCCTCCCGAGAAATGTGATGAGCACAGATTTTTAATGATTTCAGGTCACTGGTTACCCACGGTTTATACCAGCACTGTAAGCCTGTCCCTCACTGTGCCCTTGGGGACATCAGGGCAAGAAGGCTTGTGGCTCTCTTTGCAGGTGCCCTGTCCCCTGTTCCAGCCAGACTCGTGTTTTGACAGTGCCAGATCAGAGGGTCCTGAGGCAGGATCAGGCATCCCATTGCACAAATGCTGCTCAAGTCATTGGGGGGGATTACTCAGCTGGAATTTCTCTGGTTACTCATTGGGGTGAAGTAGAGTCAAATTCTCAAATTTGTACTTTTTGTTGTGTGAAGCTGAAACACTGTTTCTGAAAACCACTGAACAGAATGAGCTTTTTGATTTTTCCTTTGTAATGCTTTTTTTTTTTTAAATTATTTTTTTAACAAGCTCTGGCACTTCTGACTGTTGTAGGGAAGCATTCCTACAAGCATCAGTCCCAGCCCCAGAGAAAGAGCCTATATTGACCCCCACACATACTAAATGATACATCAGTGCTAAGCCACCCACGGAGGAACTCCTCCAAGGTGGAAACCTCCAAGAATACCCTGTATTTAAGTAGCAGCTCCCTATTTTGCATGGTGGTAATAGATATATAATTTCCTCTCCCCTCCAAACCCTATTTCAATGAGTTTTGCTACTGATATTGAACCACCAGCCTGATTCTGGGACTCACCTCCCAGATCTGGTGCAGAGTGTGCCGTGTCTCGGTGGCCCTGTTGATCTGATACCTTGTGCAGTCAGGGAAGTTTTCTTTTTTCTGTTTCCTGGTTTTGGTGCTTTTTGTAACCCTATCAAAGCAACCATGAGCCTTGTTCTCTCCTCTCCCTGGCCATCTGCTTGAAGCATCTGGTAATCAGGTGCAAGCCCCCACATCCAGAGCATTCATGCTTAAATTTGCAGCTACCTTGCCACCCACATTGGCTTTTGTTATACTGCCAAGATGTACCTCTTTGTGTACTCGATATGAGAGAGGCTTAAATTCCACCATCAGCCTACTGAAATTGTGATGGGCCAGGGTGACATTATCACCTTTGAACATAGATATGTATCAGCCTTCTCCCATTTTTCTCTGCTAGAGTCTCCAGCTAATCTCTGCTCCAATTGCTCATCATACCCAAGCCATGTGTGTGCTGCAGAGGTACAGCTCCGAGTTGCAAATAATTTCTCAAAGAAATATCTCAGTCTAAAACATGATGATGCTTAATGTGCACTTGTCATTTCTGGGATTCTTCTTATATCCCTTTTTCCATCTGAGTAATCTCTGTGTATGTGTCTCCATATAAGAGACAAATAGAGTCATTGTTCTGCTCCATATTTTAATTCCATATCTGTATTTTAGGGACATTGCTGCCTTCCCAACAGACTGACTAAGTATTACAAACTGCCAAATTTAGGCTTTTGGAAGTGGCTGCTACTGAAATTGCCCATTGAATTTAAGAGCAGACAAATAATTTCGTCAAAAACACAAAAGCCAATGACCTTGAGCACTATCCCCTGTCCCTTACAAAAGGATCTCTAAAGGAGAAAAGCCTCGGTGCTGCTTTTCTGCAGCCCCAGATTAGAAAAGAGAAAAACATCTTGACTTCTGATTTTCTACCACATCAAAATTTTCATGTGTGCCCGAAACATCAAACTGAAGCACCTGCTTGTAGAAGGACATGGAGACGGAAGGTATTTGCTATCTCCTGTGCTTGGATGGAGAGAGCGCCCATCTGTTTGAGTAGGACTGTTTAAATAACTCAATAAGAGCTGCAGACCAAAGCCCCAGGCTGAGGTGGTCCCTGGGCTTGCAGCTGCCACAGCTGGTGCTGCGCTTGGAGAGCCTCTGTTTCCCCTGGCAGCATTTTGCAGACCAGCACCCCTGGCACCTTCAGCAGGGCCAGGGAGCCTCCCAGGGGAGGTCGGCAGCTGAGCTTTTCCTGGCCTCTGAAAATCGTGTGGGACACGCCTTGGGATGTCCTCAGTGGGGTCTGCCCAGCCCAGACTCAGACTTGCTCCCCACCCCAGGCACAGCAGCAGCAGGGGCAGTTTCTAAAATTTGGTGGTGCACGTTTCAGCAAACATCACACAGTGTTGGTTTGCTGGTCCTGAGGCTATGCCTGTGTCAGCTAATGAGAAATGTAGTCAGGAGAGGCATGGAGAATGGTAGCAGAGAAGTACACTTCCAGAATGATTGTGTAAATCAACCTTAGAAGTATTTTCCTGTAGCTGAGACCAGATTCATATGTAGAAGGAAGATGGTAAAACACCAAATAAAAGCAGCAACTCTCTCTCAGTACTTACTGCAATTAATGCCATGTTGTTCTTGGTATCTTGGTATACCCATCAATATTTTTTTTCTTCCCAGACTGCTTATTCACTGTTGGCATCTTCTATTACACCTTTTTTTAATGTCTTATTAAAAAAATCCCCATAGAAATAGCTATAATGCTGCTTTTTCTTTTTTTTTCTTTTTTTTTTTTTTTAGTTTAAAATTGATTAAGAAACAGTCTTTATTGACGTAATTGCTTAGGGAAGTTATAAAGTATTTTGTTTGTGGGGATTGTTTTCAGTATTTGAAAACAAAGGTAAAAGGTGAAGAAGAAACCTGCAGCGTGTTTGTTTAAAACATGCAACATTTCACCAACTCCTTTGAATTATTTCAAAGATAATAAAACTGTGATTGTTATTTTTTGAACCTATTTGGTCTACGTTTTTTCAGGCTTTTCTCATTATGTGACTATTCCCTGACCCTCAAAATATGAACTTCAAGCAGATTTTTGTGCACATGAGCAGGACACATTGCATCCATGTGTGATTCCTCAAGTTTGGCTCAGTGTCATCACCCATTCTGCAGTCTGTAAGCACCTGCCCTTACAGATCACCCAGATATTGCCCTGTGTGATTTTCACAGACTATGAGAAAAGACAGTAAATGCATTAAATATGGCTTCACAGAATTTTTCCACAGTAAGCACTGGAAAGCCTTTACAGGTTATTGCAAAAGGCAGAAATAAACCCACAGGGAATTTACCACAAATGGGTGAAAAAGAGGAGTATTTAGAAGAGGCCTTATTGGCTTGAGTCATGAAGCTGGCTCTCTCCGAGTGCTGTGCTGTAAGTTTAGTGGGAAAAGTTTGACAGCAATTTAATTTTCATTGACAAATACTGTCATAATATTGAGGGAAACTGTATCAACAGTAGTGGTCGATGCTCAACCAGTCATATGGACTGGACGAGCTTACCATATGCTTAACTACAAACTTCTCTTGGAAAGCTCTTTTAGAACACTTGACAAGCTTAAGATACTAGTCAGTAATGAGCCTGAACAGAACATGTGAAGTTTTGCATTTTGTACAGAAAATGGATTAGTGTTGATGTGTTCCCTGTACAGAAGAGATTTGTATGCTGGTATCTGTGTAGCTACAATGCCTGCGTGCATTTCCATAGCCTGAGGTTCACCCAGTCAAAGGAAATTTAAAAGTGAAAATGAAAAAAAAAAAAAAAAAGAAAACCAAACATAATTTATTTCTTCTGCACAGCATTAAGGTGAGAAGCTTTTCATTTATGTTACACATACAGTGTTTGAATTTGCAGTTTCTGGTAGTAATGGGAATGCCAAAAACCACAAACCGAGGCAACCCCCCATATTAGCATGATAATTATTACAGCAGGTGATAGGTCCAGGCTTTCATTAATGTGCAGTATTACTACCTTCTCCTTGCAATGAACCTTTTAGTCTGATCACTGCCTTTAGCATTTTTTACTGTGATTTCTGTCTATAATTTCACACAGTCTCTGAGTATCTGAGCTGCTGTCTACTTCCCTGATGACAGAATTAAATCAGGTATCCAAAGATGCAAATGCTTTGTCTTGCATCTCAATGTGTTTTGGTTTTGTTTTTTTGGTTTTGGGTGGGGTTTTTTTTTTGGGGGGGGGGGGGGGACAGATTCTGATTTTACCCAAAATTAAGGAATCTTGATCTAAATGTGTCCCATTTTCCCCCTCATCCCATGGCACATGGGTTTTGAGTCCTGTGCGCTTTGTCTTTTTTTTTTCCCTACTGCATTTTTTCACACTCATAGACATATATATATATGTATGTATATAAATATGCTTGTGTGTATTTAATGTATTTTTGACTATGGCCAAATACTATGCCAGGTTAGAGACTCAGTTAGATAATTCAAACAGAAGTCTGACCTGATTCTGTCTTAATTTGCTATGTTTTGTTAGCATTGAGCCATTTGTAATTTAGTTACATGTAGAGTAGTTCAGTGATGAGCAAGTTTTAACAATATGGAAGGCATAATGTATGCTTACATGAAAAGCATATACAGCCTTTCATTGCACTTTGTACTTGGGAATCATTCTCTTTTTTTCAGTTTTGCTGTGCTTTTCTCCTTGAGAAGTAGCTCTCCTCATTAGAAAGAATTTAAAAAATAGCCTTAAAAGTACAAACAGAAAATAGCAGTTTCTATGCACAGTTTAGCTGTGCCGTATTTTCTTAGGGTAAATATTTTGGAAATTGCCTTAATTTCCAAGGTTTGCTGTTTTAAAGATATTTTTTTAGAGCAAAGGTAGAATTAATCCTGCCTTGGATTCCTTTACCCCTTTATAAATCACACGTGACTCCTGAAATGGCACTTTTACAGACTAGACAGGAATCAAGTTCAAGTTTTTTGTTGGCACATTGGTCAAATCTCCTGCCATTAAGTATAGTAACTGCCCTTTATTTTTCAAGCAAAGGGAATGGATGATCCCCTCAATTCTCTCATCGTTGTTTTCACCCCCATATTTGTCACTATTAAATTTTATTTCTTGTCTGCAACCAGGATTTAGACTGCTTGGCCTTGAATTAGCTGGGTCTAGATGGTACCATCTGCCGAATGCTCAACAGCTATTAAGATTCTCAGATTTTTAGCGTGTTTTTTTAATGTAGTCATCTGACGAAGAAAAGAAAGCAAAAACGGTGTCCAGCATTATTTATTTTATCAGCCTGGCAACTGAAGTATATTGGCGTGGGTACATTCCTTGTAATAAGTGCCTGAGAGTACAAGGGTAAAGATGGCTTTGAAGCTTGCCATGAGATCCTGTTTTATTAATAGGCATGCAAACCCACCTGCCATGGGCTGGAAGTGTTAAAAAATCATAACTTGGCATGGGATGGTCAAACCAGGGGCCGTTGTAAGGGTGTGTTGACCGTGGCCTTATCCTGGCATGGCACATCGCTTGTCTGGTTTAGCTTGGAAATTCTCATTACCTCTCAGTATTGCATCCCTTACCTTTACCAGATCACAATTTTAACAGTGAAGAGGCAAAGCCTCTTTAAGGAAATGAGAATGCTGCAGGTACCTGTGGGTGCCCAGCCCTGCTGCTGCCCATTGGGTCCCGCTCCCAGCAACCATCCTGCCCAAGCCAAGCCTGGCGCTGCAGCCTCGCCTTACTGACACTTCCCATTTCATTCAACACCACCCTAATCACCAACGTGGCACAGAAGAAAAATTCCCACTATTTTCCTTTGTCCGCCTCTAATGCAGGAGCAGTTCTTCCAAAGAAACCCGCAGGACCTTGCTCTACAATGCTGCCAACCTGGTGTGTCACCACCAGGATTTTATTCATCCTGCATGAAGAGAAGCATTTATCAGCTGGTTTTGAAGCCTCATTTTGCATTTAAAAGTGCAATAATTGGACCAAAGACAATGCTGTTATATGCTTTAAAAAAAACCCCAAACAACCAAGTGAAGATGATGTTACGTGGGGGGCTAAGTGACTGTGGGAATTTGCTTTTAGATGGAAAGAGTCCAAACACTATCGTCATGATCTGGGCTGTTTTGGGTGCTTTTCAAGCATTTATTTGCATTGATATGATCAAACACCCGGTTCAGAATGGCTGCTTTAAACTCAACAAAACGAACGCAGGGATTCACCCAGGGCGAATCCAAAATTGTGTCTGGGGCTTTGTGCCTCCTTTTTAACAAGACCTTTTCTGTGTTCACTTTTTAAATGATGACACCATACCGAGGGTTGTCGTTCAACAGATTGTTGGTTCTTTTAACAATTTGTTCAATGGAGGAGGAGGAGGAGGGAGTAGAGGCAGCTATATTTGTAACTACTGTTGTTCAGTAGAATAATTGATTTTTCCAGTTTGGCAACCAATCCCCATTTTCTGCTGCTTTACTATTCCCCCCCTCCCCTTCATGTCTTCAACAAAAAGACACTTTTTCCTTCCAATTCTTAATAGCAATTTGCAGTCTCAGCTTTCTTGATTGAGGAAACTGGGTCTAAGAAGGAACTAGCGATTTTCTTGGTGCTGGTCCAGGTGGGAACGAGCAGCTTCTTCAAAAGCGCCCTGCTGTGTGAGCACCCGCAACTTTCTGCCCTGTTAACACAGGACTTCTTTTGACTCTACAGTCTTAGCAGTTGCTTTTCAAGGAGTTTTTTTGTTTGTTTGTTTTTTCATGGAAGTTTTATGGAAGGAAGCATGGAGGTGTTGCACCCTCAGGGAAGATCTTCCTGTGGTCTGTTTGTCACAGCAGACGCTGTGCCTGTGCCTCGCTCTTTGAGCTGCGAGGCTCCATGCTTTGGTCATACCTGGTTTTGTCCAGGGGCACTTACCAGCAGCAGTCTGCCAGTCAGCTGGAAGATGGCCTCTAGTTGCACTGTTTAGTGGTTCTGTACACTTCAATTATTTTTTTAAAAAAAGCTTTTTGCTAAATTCAGCAGTTCTTCAACTTTTTTTTTTTTTTTTAATTTTTGTACTTGTTTCTCTACCAATAGAAGCTCTGCATATCCAAGGTTCTGAGTAGTTATTCCCGAGGCAGATATACCTGCTGGACTGGCACTGCACGGTACCAAGGCCCCTTCCCTGGAACCACAATAAAAAGGCTGCTCAGCCCCTCAGTGGAGGCACCCACAGTGCCTCACTCACAGGGGTGAATCCAGCCAGAATCTGCTGAACTTACTCCTTCTCATCCTGTTAGCTTCTGGTGTTCAGGCTGAATGTCTCAAGGACTGTTGAGTACCTCTTTTTTTTAATTATTAATTTAATAATTATCCCAGCTGGAAGCAGCACTTCATATAATATGCTGGCTAGGATATATATTTTTTAACCTTTTTTTGGAGGTGGAAGGTGTTTCTCCTCATTCTTGACTTTCAATCCTGCAGCATCGGGGTGCTGGCCTGGGGTGTGTGGGAGGTTTGCGTCTCTGCTCTAAGAAACTTGTGCATCTATTTGCTGCCAAATTTTTAAAGCCCTTTTAATGTAAACATGTACAAATGTCTCCAAAAAAGGCCTTAAAACTCCAGTGCAGAACTATATTTGCATGTTAAACTTAAAAACATATTTAATATATTACCAGTAATTGATTTAATGCCTAAGTAAGACTAACTCTGCATAAATTAGTAAAATACTTGCAAGAGAAGTGCAATAATTGCCTTCAAGTGAATGAAGTAGTTAAGGCTTCTATTTACTAGCTTTGTTAAGCATAAATGTCTAACATTTAGACTTCAGCAATTTCTTCAGCACCAGCCCTCGAACAGTATTCAAAAACATGACTGAATTTTGCAAGTTACTGTAATTGAGGCTTTTTCCAAAGCTTCTAAAGTCAGATAAAGCAATTAAAAAAAAAGTCCTTTCTTTTCCTCTCATTTTTGATTATTGCAAATTGGGTATAATAATCTTGGTTAGTTTGAGTATTAGAAAGGTGAACATGCATCATTAACAATAGGATTTTATGAACATTTTTGTAATATTATGTAATATTTAAATTTATGTTGCTCTTTTTTTTTTCAATTTTACATGTAGTAATTAATTTTGTCTTACTGACAGATGATTCTCAATGACTGATTTTCAAGAAAAAATCCAGACAGGTATTTTAACCCTTTGTTTTCATTCTAGACACCTCACATTCATGGGTCTGGTTGTAATTAAGGGGCTCTGCGCTTGGCTCGGTTGCAAATTAAAGTTTAGTGCTGCTCATATGAGTTTCCATAGCTGGAACTCCATGCTGACCTTTTTCTGGATGGGTGGTGGGAGTGTGGACAGAGATGTCTGTGATCTGAACAAAATACCCTCATGTCGTGTGCGTTGCCCAAACCACCCCTCCTGTTCTTTGGGGAAGCAGGAAAGGAGAGTGCTGGCAGGCAGTGGGACCCCAGCTTCCCTCTCCTCCCTGCCAGAGCCTCTGGATCCACCTCGTGTCCCAGCATGAAGTGGGATGTTTGTAATGTTTGGGTGCAGAGTGGGAAAGAAATAATGTGTGTGTCCCGTCAGGAATAGATGTGACTTTCCAAGGAGCAAGGGAGGGAAGGGCAGATGCAGGGCAGCCAGGACACACTACTGTGGCACAGAGCCCTTGTCCTGCTGCTTGAGTTTGGTGAACTGACTTCTGCCTCCCTCCTTCGCCTCCCTTTCCGTGCTATTGATCCCCCTTTCAGTCTTGTGATGTGTATTTCCAGTATTTATCATGTGGTGCTTGCAGAGGATGACAATGTTGCTGGGCATCTCTTGGGACTTCCACTACAAATCACTGTTTTAAAGGCTGTACCCTGAACGTGTAGCCCTGAAAACATCCAAGAATAAAAATGCATTATGAGATAAGCAGCAAGGGCTGTCCTGTGCATTACAGACAAGTGTAGATACCAGTCTGTCACTTGCACTGTGGCTGTACTGTTGCGTGTAAATCCCATTTGTTTCTGTGGTAGTTGGAGCAACAGAATTTCTGACCTCCCATTTCTAGTAACTTCATGCTGGGTTTGTAAGGCAGAAATATCATCAAGACTATTCCCTCATGGCCCTTTTTTAGGATATATTTTTTGCTTGGGAAATAATAAACCTCCTCACCAAAGTAGCAGGAGTGAGCTGGGTGTGAGGGCTGACTGCAGAGGCTGACGGGCAGTGGGGCTTCTCAGCAGCTCGACAGTGGGGTGCCTCTTTGTGTATCCTCTGGCACCTCTCAGTTACCTGATTTCACATGTTATGTGCATGAAAATTTGCAGATTTGAGCTGGCTTACATTTTTTGCTGGCCCATGATACAAATTAACAGTCTTTATTTTACAATATTTCACTTGAATAGCAGCTCTCATAGTTTTAAAGTACTGAAGGATGAAAAGTCAGGAACATAATTGCACTGTTTGGCTTTTGTTCTGAGTGAGTCACAGTGTAATATTTTTCCACAGTTGCTAATGCTGCCCTGGGTTGTGCGTGACATTGACTATCATCTCTGTGTAAAGAAATTCCACTTAAATTCCATTAGTGCCTGCGTTTCCTTAGCTTCGGCTCGTGCCTGTTTGTTATTAGATGGGGCTGTAACTTGAGGCTACTTCAGCAGTTGTGTATTCCCTACCTGGGCTTCTGAGGAATACTGAGCTGGTTTGGATTCTGGCTTATTGGGATAATTTTGTCACTTGGCTTTTTGAATGCTCTGCATAGGCCTAATCATAAAGGTAGCCAAAGTTAGGGTATGGTACTGAAGATATTTCCTTGTTGTCCTGTTACACAGTACAGGAATGATTTTGCACAGTTTGTCAGTTTGGAAATTCCAGAAATATCTCTGCTTCTTTTTATACTGACATTAGGTTCTAGGCTTAAGATTTTTAGTTTAATTTCTAATTATTCACCCTGCTTCTGCCCCTTCTGTCTTCACTAAGAAGAGCGGCAAGTAGTGCCTGCCTTTTGTTCTTACCACTGTGTCACTTGACATTTTTTCTGTATTGAATCATATCCCATCACTTTCCCAGCTCACTAAGAGGCAGGCTGGATTTTTTTATTTATATCTTGTCCCTTCATTCAAATTATCTCCAGCTTCTCCTCCATTTCCTACTTTGAATAAATTTCATCCTGTTTTTGCACGCTGTTGAAGCAGAGGCTGGCAGAGGCCAGGTTCTGTGGCGATCCTTGGGCCGGGCCAGCTCTCCCCTTGCACACGGAGCTGTGCTGTCAGCATGCAGAGTGCTGTGCCCTCGCCCGCCGGCCGGGCTGTGATGCATTATTTAGCTCAGCCTCTCGGCAGAACTTACGGCACTGGAGCCTGTTAGGGGATCGTGTGGCACTACCTTTCAGAGAGCCCACGTAAATCATGCTGATGGGATTCTTTTTGAGTTTAGGGTTTTTTTTCTCCAGGGGGTGTTTTTTTCCAAAATATTCTATTAGTTTGGTTACGTATGATCTCCCTTTTGTGAATCCATGCTGAATATCTTTAATTAAATCATAACTTTCCCTATTTTGTCCCTGATTAGTGTTTCCAATATCTTTCCCACTGCTGAAGTCAGGCTGACTGGTGTTTAATTTCCTTGATCTTCTCTAGAGCTGCTGTTATATATAGGTGTCACATTAGTCCTCCTGTCCACAGCTACCTCCCCTGCTTCCAAAGATGTTCCACAGATATTTGCTAAAGTGTCCCCTTGCTTCTGCCTCTTCCTTCCAGATTCTGGCTGGCATCCCATCTGCAGTATTCTGTCTGACTTCAGCTACTTGAAGAAGCACATTTTTATAGCTTCAACTTTTTGATTTATTAATCTTTCCTATCCTTGGTAGCTGCTCCATGTGCTGGCGTTTGCAGCTGCCCAGGATCTCCTGCTGGGTGCCCCCATTGGCTGGCTGGTGTGTGTGCAGTGTAGGGTGGCCTCGTGCCATCCTCTCCATGTGCATCCCAGCCCCTGACAAACCCAGCAATCCTGCTTGACGTGCTGAGGCCATTGTGCTGCCCCCAGACCATCCTTCCTCTTCAGTCTGAGATCTTCTGCTTTGCTATTTTAGATTCCCCCAGACAGAGATCGCTTCTCTGACCCTCCATGTATTTTTGTCAGGCCGCATGTGTATTTTCTGCTGATATGAACTCATCTTTGAATACTTGCCATTTCCGTATGGAGTTGTTTCCTCCGCTCCTTTATTCCATTCAGGGTCTGCTCCTCCTCTCATTGAAGTCAGCTGGGAGTTTTGCCATTGCCTTCCTCGAGAGCAGCAGTGAGCCTGCGACTCACTGACACTTCCAGCATGCTCTCAAAATTAACCCTGCTGAAATTGAACATCGATATTGAGCTTTATATTTTAGTTGTAAATCCATCTCTAACTCCTTGAATGCTGCTTCTGTTTGAAGAATGGCTACTATGAAGAAGTCCATTAATTTTAATGTAACTCTCCATGGTTAGATTTGGGTCATAACATTTCCACTGTCATGACTGCAAAAACAACATCAATAGAAAACTCAGGTTTTCTGGGTGTTTCACCAGATGCACCAAAATCTGTTTGTCCTTCTTCCCTGTCACTAGGAAGTTTGTAGTCATACAAAAATTTCTCAAATAGTGTTTAAATCTTTGGTGAGAGAAAAAAAATAAAAGAGGAAAAAAAATCTATGAAAATAAGGTTAAGTAGAGGATTTGGGGAAGGGGAATGGTTTTTAAGAGTAGAATGAAAACTTTTACTTTTCCCTTGCAAATAATGCTGCGAGTCACATGCCTCTGTCCCCACAAACCATGGTGGAAATGAGCCCACGGGACCCGTGACTGCAACCAGAAAACTGCTGCTCTGTCCTTAGCTCACCCCACTGAGAGGAAGGCTGGTACCACATATGGTATGTAAGCTCACACTCACTTCTCTGAGACCATGGAAACCCGAGCATGATGGAATACATCAGGGATGGAGTGGCAGCCTTGATTGCGAATATTTTTTGCTAAAGTCAGACACTGAATGTTACTGTAATGACATTTTATATCTCTCCTTCTATAGTCTAGCAGAGAGAGCCACAGGTGTTCCACTGGAATTACTCACACATTTATAGAATTGGACATTCTGTCATTAATGGACTTAAAACTAAAAAGCCTTTGTCTGCAAAAGGTGGCCAATAGAAAGGGACTTTGGATTATCTGATATCCCATAACTTAATCATATGGCTCTTAAGAGTAGGGCATAAGCAGCTGTGTCTCGCTAATATGCATGCAATATGTGTAAAGTGATATGCTTTAATTCTAAACTTGTTTTTAGCAGGAAGAAAAAAGCGTTTAGATGAGGAACATTAAGATTCAGCATTAACCATTTTTTTTCCTCGGGGCAAAATTATTCATCACCTGATATTTATTAAGGCAACATTTTTATTTTATTGCTCTGTACTGTAAAGAGTCTTTCCAAACATTCTCAAAGTTGTGCAGGGAAGTTTTATAGGCAGACTTGCAGGCAGCATTTGAAGTGGTTTTCAAAATTTGAGAAAGATAGATATTTTCCTTTTCCTAAATAGCAATGTTGTCAAATCTCATACTGAAAGTAACAGACATAAGCAGTCATTTAATTTATTATTTAATTTTAATTTTTTTATCTATCCTCCCACGTTATATAAACTTGATGTCTGTATCATAGCCTTAATTGTTGGTTTGTGTTGGTTTAATCTCTCTTATTTAAGTATGTTTGCTTTAATAATATTAAAAAAAACTAAGACAAAGAAACTGTAGATTAGAGACTTTATTTTCAGGGTAAAATGATACGGATAAGTGAGCGTCAACTGACCAGAAATTATTTGCTTCTGTCTGTTAGACACGTAATGGAGTCATTTAACTAGTCAAATTAGGAGCTGTAGAAATGCACCATGCTTCATTACTGAGTTCGAATGGGCACCATTTTACATTTACGTCAAAAATTATCTCATAGCAAATTAATGTTTTCATTGTGTGGGGAAGTGGGAGCTGTGCAGTATCAGCACCACCTAGAGGATGCGACACAGATGGCTTGGAGATGTTGGTCACAAAATCCAGAGACGAACAGATTATCTCTGAAAAGCAAAGTACTTCAAACAGGCTGCTGCCTTCCCCAGAACAGCCCTGGAAGTTTTGCTGCCTCCTTCCCTCGAGCCACACCTGCCCCGCAGATCCCTCGTCAGCTCACACAAAGTTGTGTTTAAGGCACAGGTCGGGTCGACTCTTCTGTAAAATCCTTCAGTGTTGATACCACGGGTTGTATATTTTTAATGCAAAGAGATGCTGTTAGAAGTCAGAATATCTCTTGATAAATTCAGAGAATCAGCTCTCTGGGCAAATAGAAAGAATTTCCAGGTGAGGCTTAGTCATCCTTGGAATTTTCTGAAAAGTTAAAAAGTAAAAAGGAAGTTATTTAACAAATGACATACTACATTGACAAATGGAAACAGCTAGTGCCTTCAGGTGTAGAAAAAGAGACAGTGAGACAAAAGTGAGAGCAGTGCACAGACTTTCAGCTTGAAGTAGTTGTAGCAGTGAATAGCTATCATGCAGGAACTGAAAAAGGTAACACAGAGAACCAGCAGCACTAATGAAAATTGGTCAGTGATAGGTGTCAGCTGTTCAAAGTACGGTGTGGTGTTGGGTGGCTCAACATGTGCTTTCCCAAAGGGGTACTTGTCACACAGGAGGTAATATCAAACCTAAAATGAACCCTAACTTCTCTGGGGAGGAGATGCTCACAGGTGGGACCATGACCCACCCTGACAGCTCTTCCAGCAGGGCCGGGGCACAGCAGGCACTGCTGGCATCAGACAACCAGAGGAGTCGCAAGGCAGGAAATTTTCATGCCTAAGTGTTTTGTGATGAAAGAGAGGCTAAGTGCCTCTGGCAGCGTGGTTTAGTGTTTCAAGACAACTCCTGCAATCCTGGAAGGGAGAAAAAAGTTAGAAGTGGTTAGTGAGGCCTCCTGCCTGTGTCCTGCTCCTACAGCTCCTGTGGGCAGGGTCCTGAGCTCCAGTCAGCGGGGCTGTTCTGTGTCTGGCAGCGCTCCCACCTTGAACCCACCAGCCACGGCTTGGAAACCCACAGCAGAGCAGGACAGACCCTCATCACCCAGCCCAGGCTCCTCTCTACCTGAGCCAAAAGTGTTCCCCAGCAGTTCCTTCAAGCAAAGGCTCTTCTTGCACATGGAAACACATGGAACGCTGAGCGGAAGTTTGCAGGATTTGAGCCTCAGATATGATTTGCATTAAAGATATGTTGTAAATTGACCAGAATATCTAAACGAGTTTTCCAGTCTTATTAAATGTTGTGCATGCATAACTGTATAATTCTCCATATTAATATTCTTAGAAGATATTTCCAGAACAAAACAAAAACATCCACAAAGTACTTAGACACAAAGAACAGGAGCTAGAGACAAAGATGAGCTGAGAGGGCGAAATAGACCGGAATTCATTTAGTATTACATTTATCTCTGGAGCAAATGATCAGTCATTAATTAAAATAGTGCTGCCCATTGGAGTTTGAAGACAAAAATTCTTCATAATTGTTTAAAGTGTGTAAATTTTTTTGTTATTTTTCATATTTCAATGAGTTGCTCTTCAGAATTCTTTGAAAAATCAAATAATTGCTTGTGATAGTATTCCATGACTAAGTATAATGTCTTAAATGCATAAGTGCTGTAAGTTCAAGAATCTGCCAGTGACTTTAGGGCCATGGCTGTGATAATGCCAAATTGGTAGATGGTAGTCCATGCCTGTGAGCAAGTTCTCTTTTGTTCTAGAAAAAGCTTTTCTTTTTTTTTTTTTTAATAATGGCTTAAGCTCATTGTAGAAAATTATTTCTTTGAAACAGCACAGAAAAAAGTTAAAAGTCTTGTTTACAAGTACCCAGGTATTTATTTCTTCTTTTTTTTGACTGTAGTGGCACTTTACCTATTACTGTGAATCTTGTCTGCTGAGATAGTTCAGCCTTCATGTTATGTTTACCAAGGCCAGACTAGAGGATCAAATAATTTATAACCATTCCTGTTGGGTTTTATGTAATAACTTTGGAACTCATATAAAGTAATGATCCACAAACTCTTTTAATGTTCATTATAAAATATGAAATATTTCTCAGAACCATTGCAATTATGTGACCAGACATAACTGTTTCACACATGAGTAAATACAGGGAGGTTTAACATAACTTTATTATCTTCCTGTCTTTTCCTCTCATTGATGTGATAATACTGTTTTAATATTTTTCTAAAGAAAAGTTAAGTAATTTCAGAATCTCTATTGAGGCCTAGTTTATTGGTTTTTGTAATAGAGTACTCAAGAATAATTGTATTTATGATTAGACTGATAGTAGTAAATGTTGTTGTGCTGAATAGGGGTAAAATACCCTGAAAGCTTTATATTATTATACAAATATACACACATACATCAGTAAAAAGAAATTATTAATATCTGTCTGTCTGTCTATGCATTTATATTATGCTCATCATAGTATCAGTGCACCTTCTCTGGAGACTTTCAGGGGTTTAGCAGTTATTAAAATGTCAGCAGATATAGGATGGCAAAACTCATTAAGGCTACATTAAAAAAAACAGGCCTTGCCTGATACTCTGAGCCAACCTTTAATTTCCCCCTCCTCTCCTGATCTTCTTGGGTTTAGGCTAGACATTAAGCGGGGCCTGCCACAGCCTAAACTCTCTGCTGAAGCCCATCAGCCCTTGTTAAACCTGGCTTGGGACTCTGTGGACCTCTCAAGGTTTCCTGCCCTCTTCAGGGTAAGAGAAGCCTCTGAACTGTGAAGTTGGCAGCCCTGGAGCCTCTCACGCCTTTTTTTCTCCACGCTGTACCTTCACAGGAGGGATGGACTCAAACCTAACCCTGAGGCCCTGCCTGTGTCCCTGGGTCACAGCACTTGGTGTTAGCACAGGGTGAAACAAGCCCCCCTAGAAGGACAGAAAGGGAAGTCCCAAGCACACAGAAGGATGGTCACCTTCCCACCTTCCCCTTCCCTGCCTTGAGGAGCATTGTGCAGCAGCAGCAGGAGGAGGGTGAACATGTGCATTCCAACTAGAAAACAGAACATTTTTATTTACCAACATTAGCTGGTAACATAAGGTAACAGAGTTTTGGTCTCCAGCTGAAAGTGCTCTACAGACATCATCAGAAAAACAATTCTTCGGCCAAAAAAGCACAATCTATTCAAGAACTGACTTAACAAACATAAACTATTTCCCCCCAGTTCTGCCCTTGTCTGTCTGAGGTCTTTCCTGTTGCTGACACTTGGGGGTGGGCGCCGTGTGTTTGTGCCGGGTCTGTGCCATGCTGAGGGACAGGAGCTGTGGCAGGAACAGCCCCAGGGGTGCCAGGGAGCCTGCATGGTGACCTCGGGAGAGGCACAGAGGGGTCTGCAGCAGGGCTTGGGCTGCCTTGGTGAAGCTGAGACCCCTGGACAGACATTGGAGACTTCCTTCCTCTTTTGCCTCTCTCTGACCACAGAAAAAGGTGGGATGTGGTACCATGGAGGGGTTCACAACAACTCCGTGGACTTCCAGGGCACTCAAAGGTTAAATCTCTTCAGTCCCGCTGTCCTGCTTGCTTCTTACTACAGGTTTTGTGCAGGGATGGGTAATTTTCATGTGTTAAGAGAGGTGAATTCAAAAATGTTATTTTCTGGAGTCAGGGATAACCTGCAAGATGCTAAGAGTGGAAGCAATGAATCCTTTATACCTTGTCGTTCTGAACAGGAGAGAGAAATTATTTCAGAGTCCCTCTGTTGTATGGAATACTTGTAGGACATTCTGTTCTCCTTACTTTATATTAAAATGTCTTTATTTGTCATTATGAAATGCTGGTGTGCATTGAAAAATGAGTCCAGTTGTATTCAGCAAAATGTGAGATAACTAATGACACAATGAGAGGTATAAAGTATGCAGAAGATGCGATAGAGCTGGAAGGATACTGGGTCTCCATTTTCATATCTCAGTTTGGTTTTGCAAGATTTTAAATACTAAATAGTTTTGTGGTGGAAAATTTTCTTATAAACTTTCTTAAGTTTTGAAATTCAAGGGTTGTATCTATTTTTAGTAATTTATGCATTCTTAGTCCATCCAGATTGGTAAACTAGATAATTTTTAAGGTTTGAGTTTGGCCAGGCAGAGTTACAATAGTCAATTTATTTGACACTGGAAACTAAATTTTTACTTGTCTTTGGAAAGCATGAAAAAATCAAAATCAGATGGTGAAAGATTTTAGTTTGCACAGGTAGAATACAGCTCTGTATAGGATAAAACTCTATGTTTAAGGAGGCAGGAGGAAGATGTCCTGAAGACAAAGGTTTAGACAAACACTCTGCTTTTGTTCCAGGTCTTTTTGTTCCAGAGTTCAAGGGACTGGGTACATCCATAACGGAAAGGCTACTTTTGGACTTGTACTGTGTGCTGGATGTTCACCCTCAGTTCCATTTAACTGTTTCCCACAGAAAAGCATGATTCAGTTAACCAGAGATGGATTTTTTTCACTCTGTGCCCTTGACCCGAGGATGCAGTATCCCGATTCAGAAAAAACCTGTTGATAAGTTTCAACATGTTTAGGCCAAGTATGCATTACAAAATTCCTCATCTGAGCTAATGCTGCAGGTACAGTAGCAGTGATACATATGAAATGTGTTTATGTGCATTCTTCACCACAAACAAATTAAATCTGTTTTTTCAGACAAGTTTCACTTTACTTTGCAACTGCTAAACACTGAAAATTCAAGGCATGTATGAATTAGTTCAACAAACAGATAATTTTTTGAAACCTGGAACAAGTCAATTGTATTTTAAACTTGTCTCTAATGATGAATGAATTTATCATGAGCACATTACATGTGCACCTTTAGCATATGATCAGAGATGTATTCGTTTATTATAGCATTTTCCTTGTGATATTATGAGCTAGAAAAGCTATCTTCAGTCCTGTCAGCATAAAAACTGCTCAGCAGGAGGTGAAGCACATGAAGCAGTTTCCAGGCCTCTTAACATACACAATTCATGCAGCTGAAAAGGTTTTGTTAGCTTAAGTCTCCCCCCCCCCCTTTTTTTTTTTTAAACCTTGGATGCCTAATGGTCGACTTTCTGTTGCTATCTTGAGACACTGAGATTTTTTTTTCTGGAGAAAGGATCCTTCATTGCTTCCCACCCCCATACAAAGTCAAACCAGTCTTTTCTGTTTTATTAGGTGTTGGGCAGGAGATTACCTCAGAGGTGACAGGGCTGTACATAGTTAAGAGCAGGTTATGATGAGGTCACGTAGGCTGAGATTTTAGCTAACATTGACTATGCTCCTGCCCCTAAATCAGTGATGCCCAGGTAGCTGGCACCAGTTATACCCAGATAGCTGTTTCTCTGCCATGGTGGTCTGGAGAAAGAGCTCTGAAGTTAAGAGCACGCAGCCCCAAGGCAGCCTTCCCACCTGCTGATGGCTTGGCTGACAGAGCAGGTGCAGGGGCTGTGACTCCTGGAAGGGAGCAGTGTAGCATAAGAACTCTTCTTATTTGCTTTCTTTCTCTTTCTTTTTTTCCCTCCTCTCCCCTTTGACTTGGGCAGGAGGAAGGAGAAGGAGGGATTTCTTCACCTTTGCAAAAAGTCAGTCTTAACTGCCCTCCTGGGTGAGCTCCCAACCTCCCCCATTCTCCTGCTTTGTCTTTCTCACCAGCCCAACCACTCCTCTCACAAAAGGGTGCTGCCGTTTCCAGGCCTTTGCTTAAGGGTTTGTCTCCACCTCAACCTTTCCTTATTCTGCCAGCAAAGGGAGAATCCCTTTCAAGGGACAGCAGGAGCTAATTGCCCCCTCGACCCCTGCTCCCTGTTCCCCACCTCTCCTAATAGGACTCAGCTGTCATTTCCCTGAATCTGAATGCAAGAGCCAGCAGCCGATCCTGGGATGATTTATCAGGAGAGCCCCACATTTCTATATGGCTTTTCAAGTACGCCACCATATTTCAGGATCACTGAAAAGGGCAAGTAGGTCCAATGACCTACTTACGTGAGACCAGTGACTATGAATAACATCGGTGCAGTGGTGAACGTGCCACGACCTGTAAAATGCAGGGAGTTTGTCTCTCTGCTTTTTTTGTGGTGAATTTTTTTTTTATTGGTGCTGATTTTGTAAAATGTTCTATAAACTTCCATAAAGTCTGGAAAATATTGGAGGGTATTTAAGTAAAATTAGCCACAAAAGTATGTGACCTGCTTCAGAAATGAGGTAGATAATGTTAGTGTTGTGATGTCCCCCAGGACTTAGCTTATAATGTTATCTTTGGTCATACTCAAAAGAAAGCTAATTTATGGCCTTTCAAATCAGGACTAATTAATATAAAATGTTCTTATTTTATATGATAAATTCCTTTGTAAAGAATTTTAATGATGTGTCTTTCTGAATAATTCTCTCCGTAGTGTAGGATGTGAATATGGAACATTTTCTTAAAAAAACACATAATTTTTTGGTAAATTTGAAGCCTTGAACATAAATATAGAATATTGGCTTCCTTTTTTGAAGTCTATTGTTCATGGCCATCCTTGGTGTGCTGGCATTATCTCACGTATGAAATCTGAAATCTGCTGTCTCTGGACCTCAGCGTTCCCCCCCGATGGATGTCCATGGGATTGTTGTCAGTACCGCTGAGTGCACACCCGGCACGCTGGGGTCGCCTCACCCTCGACGTTGTCTCCTGGGATTCAAAGGATGTCTTTCCTGCCCGATTGGCAGAGCGATGACACATCTGCGCTCCCCGTCGGTGACACCTCGCTGCCATGTGGCTTTGTCACCGGACAGCAACGCCTGTCATCTCGTTAGGAGGCCCAGCACAGAGCTCACATCACCCCTGACACGCGATGAAGCGCGGTGTGTAAAGAGGGTTTGTTTTACGCCTGGTGTCCGTGTTGTGTTCTGAAAGCTCATGATAAAAAACAATATCCTTGTAAGGCCACGTTCTGTTCTCAGCCAGACCAGTGGAAATCCACAGTAACTTCACAGGCCTTGGAGGATCCAGCTCTGCCTCGCTTGGACTGCAGTAGGGTGGAAGATTAAAGAACAAAGCATTTAGTGGTGAATTTCAGCCCAGACATGTGAATGTAAGGCCAAGGAGCAGAGTTTGGGATTTTAGTGCTCTGGGGCCCAGGCACATCCTGTCCCGTGTCAGGCATTGCTGCTGTTAGGCAGAGGAGAGGGAAGGGAGAACACAGTGGAGTCACTTGAAGCTTGCACTGCTGTAACTGTAAGCCCACTTTCCTGGCAAGGATAACTCCTGCGCATCTTTGGCCATATTGAGGGTTAGGTGTAGTAGGTACTTACACCAAGAAACGGAAAGTGTGAATTTTTCTTTTTCAGTCTTCCTCATGACTCATTCAGGTTATCTCCCCTGGACCACATCCCTTTCTGGACCTTTGTAATTACAGGACAGTCACAAAAATAAGATTTTATTGTTCAGTGAGAATGTGAAGGTTTTTTCCTCATCCTTTTCACTGCATGCTGTAATCTGAGGTACTAATCAAAACTATTTGAAATACTGCCTCAACAACATAGTACCTTTCTTTATTATACACCATGTATAGAATTGCCATCAAGTTTTGAAGTAAATACAGAGTTCTACCCTCAGAGATAGGAGGCTTTGTGTCTGTGGCCATTTAAGCAGTGTTTTGTGCTAGCTAACCTAATGTCTTGGAGCTGGATGCCTTCTTGGAGGAAAGACCTGAAAGCCTTCACTTCTAGCAGTGAGGTTTTCGTAATTTATCTCCACAGGAATTTAACATATTTTAATAAATCTTACCCAGTCTTATTTAGGTCATCAATCACTAGATGATGAGCCCCTTGTACGTGTTTGTATGTATCTAGAAATGTGTGCATGCAGAGTGTGTGACACAGCAATGTTCTCCTTACTGAGAACATGGGTGCTATTGCTACATGCATTTTAAATAATGTTAATACCACTAAAGAGTTAACAGTGTTCTTCTGTGCGGACAGCTCTGAAGGCCCGATTCTATCTGATTTATCATTTAGTCAACTTTAAAATACCCCAGAGATCCCAAGGATCCTCTTGGCTGTTGCTGTAGGGGTGGGACTTTAATGAATGTGTTTGTATTTTGATAAGAAATAGTACTTTGTTAAAACATGCAAACACCACACTTTGTGCTTCCCCCCCCCCCCCCCCCAAGGGCCATCTTTTCTCTTAACTGTTGTTAAGTTCAGAGTTTATCAGCACGGTTAGTATTGGTTAACCTTTATTGCTACAAATATTTCATGTTCCTTCTCCATAACTGCCATCTGGAGACAGTCTGAATATTTTAGCAAGGTATTTATCAGGCTGAAATCTGCACTGAAATTGGCTGAATTGGTAGATATGGATTTCTAGGCTAACTTTTGATAGCCCTGTGGTGAAAAAAACATGTCTATTGATTCTCACCGGGGACTATATTGTTAAAATATATAAATGTAAAAATTGACTTAGGAAATAAAAAATAAATGATAGCTATAAATCAGAGAGCTGATAAACAAATAAATATCTATCACCATTATATCTCGGTATTTCCCAAAGATATCTGAAGAGCACTTAATTGTAACTGAGTAATCAATTAGTCAATTAACCTTCTTCTCATCGAATATATATTTGATATAACTTTTTGAAGCTTGGGCTCTAAAAGGTTTATATTGATTGCAGGTTTCAAGGCCATATGTTTCAGTTATTGGATTTGTGTAGTCAAAATTGACATCCTAAGTTCACTTGAATATGTAAATATTTGACTGTAATGAGTTTCCAGGACTGTTGGAGGGATGAAGTTAGTTTTCATTACTTTTTAAAACTACAATCTTTTGTGATTATCAAGTTCACCTTAGCAGAACATGTGTCATTTAAATACATTTGTTATTCAGAAGGCACAAGCTTATTTTATGGTGTGGCTATGAGCTTTCACAAATTCACTTTTCGCACTGTTTTGGATGGAGTTGACTGGGAAACATTTCAGTGTTTTATTGGACAGTGATGCAAACTGTGGGAATTCTTGAAATGAAAGCGTTTCATGAGAGCACTTTTTGATTTTATTGTACTACTGTGGACACCTGGTGCTGTGGCAGTGGAAGGCTGTCCTTGGCAGGGCCAGGGTGTGACCACTGCCCACCTGTATGGGGAATCCAGACATGCTCACACTGAATTTCTAAATCAATGTATTCTTCTGTTCCTATGAGGGGCTCCTGATCTGGACCCCCAGGCACAAACCAGGGTAGAAATGGTTTATTCTTTTCTTTCAAACACCACCTTGCCTCCCAGGAGCTGAGCTATGATGTTTTGGGTTAACTCCCATTAACAGCCCAAACTGTCTGCCTTGCACAAGCACGCCGAGCTCCTGTCTGCAATGCTGGCTTTCATTCCCCATTAGCTTTTAAATCAGAGGCAAGAAGAATATACCAGCAGAGTTATTGATAGGTTGGGAAATAGCAGTTTATTTATTCCTTTATTTCAATGTGTGAGATATAGTGCATTTCTTAAGTAATACTTACTAAATTTTTGGTTGTATCAGGTGGGAAGAAATAGCTGTACAAAGAAAATTCGTATCTTAAATGATCTTAGATGGTCATCAGAATCTCAAGGTGCAAGGACCTGTATATTAACGACAGAATTTACTCTGTCTCTCCACTCTGGCTGGTTTTGAGCAGACAGGTTGATGGGTGAGCTTATGAGAGATGTACTGTTAAGTATTGATGATTTACAAAGATGCAAAACCCCTGCAGTGGTGTGGAAACTTGTGGAATTCCTTCTAGTGGTGTCTGGCTACATCAAAAGAAAAGTGATATAATGGGTTAATAATAATCTGACAGTCTTCAAAATTTGTTTGATATAGCAGTGCACAAAAATATTCCTTTCTGGCAACTCTCTTGACAACCTTTTGATATTTAGATTTTTTTGTGTGTGCGCTTCAGTGTGTAATAGATTAACTTGGCTCTGTGGAAAAGGTCTTTATAGAACTTAACTGTTGCTCTCATTATTGAATAAACAGTGCTTTCTTCATGGGAAAAAAAACCTCAGAAACCTGCAGATTTTTCCCCTCTTAAAAATGCATTCATAATCCAGATATTAGCAAACATTTTTTTTTTTTCCTTCATGAAAAATATCATAAACTGTCTTGGTTTGACCTTGTTAATGCAGGACCACTTTAGTAATCTGTGCCTAATGATTTTTTACATTAAACCACAGCTTGTGTTGGACCCTTGTGTGTCACAGTAATTTAAGAACAGTCATTTTGCACATTCCGATCCCATTATGTTACATTGTTACTGAATAAAGACTGGTATTATGTTGCTCCTATAAAGGGCAGAAGTGGCCTGAATTTTATCTGCTGAACGAATCAATCTGGATTATGTCAGCTGAAAAGAATTGTGAACTGCAGTCTCCAGCAGATGGGGAGATTTTAAAAATGTATCTGTTTGGTTGTGAATACATTAGCTAAGATAATACCTTGTGGTGACTGAAAAGTAGTTTTTCTCTCTTTTTTTCAATGAAGACTGTACCAATTATCATTTCAACATAAAGTATTAGGAGATCAATTGGGAACTGAATGCCATTTCCTAATGTTAATACAGTGTTTTATTTAAGCTGCCTTGACAGGCTGTCTAGGCTGTGGGAAAAAGACTGAGCAAATAATGAGTAAAGGGTTTAGAAAAAAGACAGAGGGTGGAGCTTGGCAAACGATGTGAGCTATTCATCAACAACTCAACAAGGATGATGGAAATAATAAGTACTCCTTAAAGAAAAGGGGAAAGGATTTTTTTTTAAAGAAACAGTTTCCTTTAAAAAAATATTTAACTCTAACTTTGTATTACTTTCTGATTAGCTGATTTTAAACTTCCTGAAATCAGCAAAAGCTTCCCTTTGAAATGGATAGTCCATGTTCAAACAGCGCATTCTTTAGCAATCAGTTAAAAAAAAGAAACAGTGTCTAATTTCCTGTTCGTTCGTGCAAATTTCTTACCATGTGGCATTGTCATTTAATATCTAAAGTACATTAATGCATTTCTATAATGCCAAAACCCTCAGACAAATCCCTTGTGTGAAATAATTTGTGTGAACTTTGAACTAACCATGAATAAAATCAAGATCTTATTATGTCCTTTATTTATATGGCACAGAAAAGCTTTGAAACTTAATGCTAGCACCAACATGATATGCACATTCACAGTGATGCTTTAAAAAAGGGAGAAAAAACCCACTCAACTTTCCTACATTTTTGTGGGCTTTGCCCACTCTTCAGACACCATTACGTTACTTCTGAAAATATTTGTCTTAGAAATCAATAGGCTATTCTAATATTATTGTGTTCTGAGTTGCTAAAATTTCCATTCAGGAGATATAATTCCACCATCTGTAAAGTTCTAGATTTTATAATACTTATAAGCTGTTTTAATCTATTTTTACTGCCATGTTCTGTCCTGAAATGTCAGAGAGTGCAGACTGGGTCTCGGAATTAACATGACAGTTAAGAAACTTGGCAAGGTTTTACAGCAGATTGTGACATTAACAAAGTACAAAGGAGAATGGGGAAATTAACGTTAATGTATGCTTGCAGACACTATAAAAATCTATATGTCCACGATCAGGGAACTAAAAATAGGGATGTTTTTTATGTTGATGCCATTAAATACAGAGCTTTACTGTGAAAAGAAATTTCCATATGAAAAGCAACTTACTAAAAAGTAATGCTGTAATCCCTCCTCTGGACTGAACAACAGGTTTATGTATCCTAGGTCAAGTAGGCATATGGCTGGTTTTTGGGTTTCAATTTTGTTTTAGGCTTTTTTTGAGTCTATGGTGAAACTGATTTGAAAGCACTGTTTTTAAACAGCTGCAAAAGATACAGGATGATAGATCTCCTGCTAAATGGGAGCGGTTATTAAAATTCACAGATTTCCCAGTAAATCATGTAAAGACCGTCCTCTTTCACAGTGAGGAGATGAAATAAGTGTGGCTTCTTCAAGCCTTGCACCCCCTGAGCCTGCCCAGTGCCCTCCCTGGTGTCACCCAGTGTCACCCCAGTGTCCAGCGTCCCGGCCCATCATGACTGGCCTGGCTCAGCTGGGATGAGGCTTCTCTGAATACATTTTCTTTTAATCAGCTGGACATCCAGGACATGGCGCAAAAACCCTGTCATAATGCCCAGGGGAAAACAGTGGCTTTTGCTCTGGGGATGGGAAGCTCTAACTGTTGGGGAAATCAGGGAAAGGTACAGGGAAAAACACAACCTTCTGGGTAAATATGGACTGTGGTTTGTTTTTAGTTTTTTGCCTGAGTTTTTAAGTTGTAAAGTACTCAAAGCCCTATTCACCCCGGATCCGGGAGGGCCAGGGGCTGAGGCTTTGCAGGCTCCTGCAGCTTGGCACCCACAGCATCGAATCCTGATACCACAGACAAAACCACCCCTTTTCATCACTGCTGATATTGTGCCACTGCTTTGTCTGACCCCGGCCATGGAATATGAAGATGCAGCTCCTGTCTGCTGCCTGGGGAGGGTGGTGTGTGGGGGTGAGCTGCCTGTGGCTGAGGGCACCTGTGCCAACAGCAGAGCTGGGCTGAATCTACTTTTTTTTTTTCTTGACAAGTGGCAGAAGCTGACTTAGCTCTACTGGTGCAGATTTGGAGCACATCCTGGCCTGGTGTTGATACTACCCACGGGTTCGGCAGGCTGCAGAAAGCCCCCACGTCTGTTTACTGGCACCCTTCTTTAGGACAGGCCAGTGACAGCCTTTCAGCAGAGTGATGCACAGAAGAGCGGGAGCTGCCATCAGCGAGCGGCAAAGCGCAGCGCCGGTCGCTATTCGAGGCACGGCCATTTCTCACACGGCATCGTGCCTCTGAGGCGCTGGGATGTTTAAAGCCCCAGGAAAGCAGAGCCTGCATTCCCTTACAGAGCCCGTGTGCCTCGGGCACGGCGCGCAGGCAGCGGGCGCAGGTGCCAGGGGCAGGGACGGGGCGGCGCTCCCTTGTGCGCTGCGAGCAGCCTGATGCAATGCAAACATTAATCTCCCGGCTACAAAGGAACAGCATGGATCCATCTGTTACTTTCTTTGCTCTTAATCAAGTTGGGGAGGGAGCAAAAGTTCATGTAGCAAATGTGGGCATGCACTCGACTGGGACCTGAGCCGTGAAGCTGAGCTTGAATTTACAGCAACAGGAGTTTTACAGGTCTATGGGCCCAGGGTTCCCTATCATTATGGATCTCTTATTTCACCAGATTTGGAAGTGGGAATTGAATTTGGGGATGTGGTATTGGCCCACCCTGCTCTGTAACCCACAATGCTGAATGCAAACTGCTGTCCCTATTATGGCTGTGCTAACAATTGACTTTTTGGTTTGGCTGTCTTGCAGGGAAAAAAAAGGAAAGAAAAAAAATCAATCTCAACCAAACAGTATTTCTTTTCCTAGTTTGCTTAATAGTATAAAATGTAGAAAATGCTGTGTATTGTATGAAATGAAGCAATTTTGGGGAGGAGGGGGAAGAAGAAAAAAAGCAAAGCATAAAAGCTGTGCAGGGCCAGACTGTCAGAAAAGCAGAGAAGGAGATGACAGCCCTTTTATCTGCTGGCTGAGCAGTTAGAAAACTTATTCAGGATGTAGGAGGCCTGGTCTGAACTTGCTGCTCTGCTGAGAAGAGGGTAACCCACATCTTGGCTATGTATTCCTGCCAGTTCACTGAAAGAAGGATCCCTCCCTGCTGCCTTTGCTCACTCTACAACTCATCCCTAATGGATGCAGCATTTGATTCCCTTCTTCTTTGAAGCAGCCTATACTTAAAAAAAATCTCCTTGCAAAAAATTGTTTTGCAGAAGGAATTATTGCTACTCTGGGCAAGAGGTGCCCCAGTTGTAGCCATGACCATGGTAGGGCCTCCTGTTAGTGACATCTTTTCATTAAACTTAATTTTGCCTGTTTCAGAGTTTTTGAAAGAAGATGAGGCAAAAGAGATTTATTTTTTTTAAATAGAAGTATTTCTAGACTGTTTGTATTTAGAAGCCCTTTTTTCAAGCCCTTAGACTGTCTGTATGCTGTATTCAGGTAGGTTATCCTGCAATCACATCATCTCAAGAGACATTAGTACATGTTTATGTGCCAGTTTAGGTGTCCAGTTATGGGTGGGAGCAGCTCAGTAACAATTCCTGGATTGCTCCTCTGCCTGGGTCTGAGCTGGTTCCCTTCTCTGCTGTCAGCACAGAGCCTCCTGCCCAGCCCCAGGCCATTCCAGCTTTCCCAAGGAGCATGGAGCACTTGCTTGGGCATGAGCCCTGGCAGGGCTGGCGGCACAGGGACACAGAGCATGTGTTCTTGGTAGCCAGGAGTGTCACATAGTGTCTGCCTCCCCGCACGTGCATGCCAGACAGTGTCTGGAGCACGAATCCTGTGAGGAGCAGCTGGGGGAGATGGGGGTGCGTGGCTGGAGAGGAGGAGGCTCAGGGGTGACCTCATCACTCTCTACAGGTCCCTGAGAGGAGGTTGTAGCCAGGTGTCCTCTTTTCCCAACAACCAGTGAAGGGACACTAGGACATAGTTCATGGGAGGTTTAGGTTGGAGTCTAGCAGGAATTTCTTCAGAGAAAGGGTGGTTGGACATTGGAATTGGCTGCTCAGGGAGGTGGACTCATGGTCCCTGGAGGGTTTAAGGGCTGCATGTGGCACTTGGTGCCATGGTCTGGTTGACAAGGTAGGGATCCGTCACAGGTTGGACTCTGTAATCTTGGAAGTCTTTTCCAACTTCACCAAAACTGTGATTCTGCGATTTACAGATGGAGACTCCTGAGGAGCTCTGAGGCCTGTTGTGCCACAGGCACAACTGGCCTCAGAGCTGTCCCCTGTCAGCACTCATGTCCCACCAGTGTCTCTGCTGGCAAGGAAAGCAATTCAGGTGGGCTGGTTGAAAATTAGGAGCTACTGCTTTGAGGTGTTTTCCTCAAAAGTTAAACTGTTTTCCATATCAGTGGCCAGGTTTTCATTGTGCCATTTGCTCTGACTCCTTACTGAGAAAGATGTCCTGTCTTGTGAGAGCCTGTATGTTCAAGGCCTTTGTACAGACACATCCAGCTATCTGGGCAGCTCTGCTTCACTGAGTTTTTAAACCCACATTTGGAGAAGTACATCATTTGTGACCCTTTGTGAGGCTGCAGCCTTATTTAGAGTAGGTAGTAGTACGTAAGAGAAGAATGACATAAAATCATTTGGCTGTGGTGATGCCTAGGCATCAGTGGCAGTTTTTATCTATTAATTTATCCTCCATTTTTCACTTCCATGAGATAAGAGTCACCCAGACTTGGCATCTCACTCCTAAATGTGGACCTATAGTATTTGGCAGTACAAGGACCTGCCTAAGGCCCACTGTTTTACTGAATATTTAGGCATTGCTTACAAGTTTCACATCTCCTCCTCTCAAGGGCTTGCAAATAAAACACTGAATGAGGGTATCTTGAGCCTTAACACAGGAACAGTTAGCCCAAAAAATATATAAATACTGGATGTTCTTTTTTTGTAGTGAAGTGAAATGAAGAACCATGATTTTATTTCACGCTGGTGGATAAAACTGATTGAAGGCTATCTGAGGTCCCCTGTCTATTAGGGGACATTTTGTGAATATTTCTCCGGGTTTCTTATAGGTCCCTGAAATTTGGAGTGGGAAGAACACAATTGGTTGAGAAGTTTCCTTCCCTTTTGTTAGCTGAGGCACCAGGGATTGAAAACTTCTTGCCTGGCATATTCATGTGCTTCCCTGCCCTGTGGTTGTGGAGACTTTGTGAGTCTGTGGGAATGTTTCATCCTTTGTCTTTCCAAACAAATAAATTACATTCATGAGATGGCAGTTTTATAAGTTTTCTTTCTTGTGTAACTTGAATGTTTTGATTCCTTCTTTTCATTACAAGGCAGAGGTCTCCGAATGCTAATGTGCCCTTAACTCCTATGATGCACGCAAAGTCATGTCACGTGCACTTTGTGGTTAGGATGGATGTGGAAAAAAGAGCACATAATATTCTAGCTGAAGAACATCAGGGGTTTTCATAGAAACTGCAGTTACTCTCAGACTTTTGTATGGCTCCCATGATTTCAGATGTCCTGAGCTGCTTAGCCTGGTAGCTTCCCCTTTGAAAGACGCACATTCTCTGCAGCCATCCATCCATCTTTTCTTATTTAGCAATAGTTCTGGGTCTGAATGAAGAATTACATATCTGTGTTTTGTAAGGCTGCCTTGTCTGGCTTATATGCTTTTGGAGTGACATCCAACATGCATTTGAAGAAACTCAGCTGTAGATTGTAGTGTGAAGACTTTTTTGATTTAGTTTTTGTAAAAGAAACATCACTTGTCAAACAAGAGCTAATATCTGCAGCATGTCTTGCAACATTTCCACTCTTCTTGTGCATTTTACATTTCTCTCATACAAAAGAATTTCTAGAATGGTACATTTAAGAGAGAAGCCTTCCCATGGTATTAGGGTTCAAACCTGCCAAACATTCAGTACTTGATTAGTAAATGCTTTCATTTGATCACTTTCAAACTCTCAATTTTGATCAGTTCTATTGGAAGTAGGTGTTGTAAGGTGTTTTATGGATATCATAGTTCTGTTTCCCTCTCTTGGTGAAACTTTGCTGATTTTACTCATGCTGAAAGTGGTGTAACAATAGTTTGAGTTGAACCACAAATAAATCCTGTCCCTGTGTTCCTAGTGAAGATTTTTTTATTTTGTTGTAAAGCCTTCTTGCAGAGGTAAACAATGCACCTGTGTAAAAATAAAATATTATAGGGCCACCTGTCCTTCAGCCATGCTTGTTTTTATACCTTTCTTTGTCCCAGAAACCCTTCTGTAGCCATTGCGATAGATGTAAAAACACCTTTTGCTGTAATATGCTGCCAGTGGGCTGAGCTGCTGCTCAGGGGACATCCCAGAGTCAGGACTGGAGCAGCTGCTGGAGCACCAGGATTCCTGCAGCAAGTGGGTTGAGTGGTCACTTTGTGGCTGTGGTAGCAGTAAACAGGTGATAGGGGGCTGGTGAGAAACCTCGCAGGTGGGAACAAACTACAAAAGTCCCATTTCCTCTCCCTGAAAAGTTGCCCAATTGGATACTTCAGATAGAAAATTGGGTAGCTGGGGAAAACAAGGGGCTTGGCAGTGGTGTAATACAAATGTTTCCTGATCAGCCAGAGGAATCTGACTTCACAGGCGGGATAATTCAAGGAGGATGAGATCCCTGCAAGGCTCAGCCTGGGGACAGTCCAGGTCAAGGGCTTTCCTGCACGGGGGAATGCTCCAGCTGTACCCTTTCATTTGAGTTCCTGTGGGCTTGGAGTGCGTACAGAGAACGTACGTTTATTATATTTAAGGTTTTTAATAGAACTTGAGACGCAAAGCAGCCAGTTACTGGGATGAAAGGCTGTGCTGGTAGCGTGTGGGGAATTAGCCGTGCCACTTCAGTGGTGACCATCCAGCCCGACATCGCTGCGGGCTTAGGGAGCCGGTAAATAGCTGGAAATCTTGAGAGAGCCACAAGAGGGAGCTCACAACCCACGAACAAGGGAACAAGGAGGACGAACTCCTTTTTTTTTTTTTTTTTTCCCCTTGTTCTTTTTTTTTTTTCTCTTTTAACGGAGGTCTGTTCCAGCCGGGCGCCGCTCATCTCTCGCCGCAGATGCGCTGCAGGGCCGAGCCCGCCCAGGCAGAAACTCCTCCCTGCAGGCGGCTGGGTGAGCCCAGGTGTCTGCCCAGGTGTCTGCCCAGGTGTCTGCCCAGGTGTCTGCCCAGGTGTCCGCCCAGGTGTCTCTCACTGGGGCTGGGACGTGCCTGGGGCATCACTCAGGAGCAGAGGAGCCAGCTTCCCATTGCACCAGCCTGAGGAGCCATCTCCTCCTGGCAGCTGCACCCCAAACCCTATTGAGGCTTTTTTGTCCCAAGTGATTTTTGAAGAGCTGGGTGAACAATCATTTTGTCTTGACAATGTCCACACTTTGCACTTAAATAACCAATAAAACACGTCCTGCCCTCACAGCGTGGCAGCTCCTGGGCAGGTGGGGTGGGACATGTGCTGCTCAGCGTTCCCTCTGTGGGGCCAGGAACATGATCATTGCACCAAGGCCATGTTGTGGTGAAGTGTGNCACACAATAGCATGTCATTTTTCTTCCAGCATTAGTGTATGTTGCAGACATTAAACTACTTCTCTTCTGAAGGGTTTGAGAGACTGTTAACATTATTCAAATTAAATTCAATACTGATGTAAGTTAGTGCAGTTGGAATTATACACAAAGTATGATGTCTCATCTTTCTGTCAAGAGCTGAGCTCATCCCTGTGCACCTGCCAGCTCAGCTTCAGGTGGTCTTTGTAAACCCAGAGCTGCCTCAGACAGGCAGCTCTTTACCTTAGCATCCCCCTTTTCCCCGAGCGTGCTTTCTGATGCTCTGCAGTCCCTGCTGCTACAGCCCACTCATTTATTTTCCCCTCCCTGGTCACCTTGCTTGCCCTCCCACCTTGAAGGTATTCTGCTGTGTGTTTCTAGAGGAGTCAGATGGTGCCAGGAACAAAATCCATCCTTCTTAGAATTGCAACCTCACAGATTTTCCTTGATTCCCTTTCCCAGACCTGTTGGGACTAAGCTCTTGGAGCTGGGGCCAGTTCTGTGGCTGCCCCCTGGGGTGGCAGGAGCCCCTCTGTGCCCAAAGACCACCTCACAAACAAATAATTTACTAAAAATGCACCACCCCTCACCTAGTTCAGAGGGGTGGTGCATTTTTAGTAAATTATTTGTTTATGAGACATTTTTGCTTACTTGTTTATTCAATTTGCTGCAGTTGTTTTGCTTAGTAGCACAGTTGACTCACCACAATACAACTTTGTACCTTCAACAAGACTCAATATTGGGTGTTTTCTGGGGGGTGAGGCCACAGGTAGATTCCACTTTTGCTCATTATGAACTTACTTGGTTCTTGGAGAATGTAGGAAAAACCCCTGACTGGGTGGGTATAGTTTGATTTATGAACATGTGCAGAACTCTGAGCACTTCAACAGCTCTGGTCTGTAGAGGCTGGACCAGCTGTGGCTGGACAAGGTTGGCAACCTTGCTGCACCAGGAGCTCTCCTGGTGCACCTGTAGCTCACTGCTGACACTGACCTGCTCCAAGGAAGGCTTTTTCACTCTCTCCTCTTGATTTCATTCAGTAGAATTGATAGAGAATTTTCAACAACATTGTTTTTTCACCTGGAATCCCAGTCTATTAAACAACCTTCTTTCCTCTGCTGATTGTGGTGGAGAAAACCAGTTAGGCTGAGTCACTGAGGGTGAAGAAACTGGGATTGCTGTTGAAAGAATTATTGAAATCCTACATGTTTTTTAGATCAAAAGCCAGTTTCTTCAGTTCATAACAGTAATTTTTCAATCAACTATTGATACTTATTACAAGTAAACAATATAAGTAATTTGAAGATGTAACAAATCCTCATTCCTTCTTTTTTTTTTTAATATGTTTTGAGCTTGCTGGTTTCACACACTGCTGGTTTGCAACATTCTTTGTTGAGAGCTCGAATTTCTCTTTCAGGGGAAAATGTAATATGAAAGTTAGCTTCCCAGAAAAGACAAAATTTTATAATAAAAATATTAACAAATTGCATTTGAATAGAGGCTTGAGGATAGATTAAATATAATGGACGTATTAAGAGAACACAGACAATGGCTTTCCTGAGCAATTATGAATCTATAGTCCTAAATAGTGGTACTTTGGAGAAAAGAAGAGAAAGAGAGAAAATTAGTATCTTTTAAAATGTGAACATAATATGCAGACTAATAACACATAGTAATTGTGTTCTTGGGAGAATTCACCACTTGTGTATAGCTGCAGCCAGCCAACCTTTCCCTGTCAGCTTCAGCCGGGATTTTGGGTTAACACTTCCCCATTTGCCGTTGTGAACCCTGGACAAATACTCATTAAAGCCCAGATTATGGTTTCAATTGCTGCAGTGACATAAGGCTGCCCCTTCCAGGAGCCATCAGTGGGAGCAGAGAAAGGTAATCATTGATCACTGGGAGGAATAAGGCTGGCACAAGGTGGCAGGGGCAGGATGAGCTGGCCAGAAGGAGAACAGAACAGACGGGCTCAGGCAGCTGAGCTGCAGCCGTGTCGGGAACGCCGCTGCCGAGCGCAGCAGCCGGGCACGGGGCACTGGAATCCATTCTGGGGGCACTGGGATCCATTCTGGGCTTTCTGCAGCTCCAGGGAACCCTTGAGCCTGTGCAGGGAGGGGAGTTTGCCTTCCTGCACATACAAGTGCTCCGAGCCAGGGCATGCAAACCGGGCACTTAGGTAATATCTGACAATGTGGGCAGGGTTTCTCAGCTTTACTAAAAGCCTTTGAGAGCTTGACTGAAGTGTGGGCAGCTCTAAGTCCGGCTGAAATAAAATAATACCATGAATGAGAAGTGCTTGTGGAAAGCAAACCTGAACCTTCTGGGACATTCTGACCCAAATCCCAGTGCTGCCCTCACATTTCCATGCCTATGCAGTGCAAGGCCTCCCAATCCCGACCAGTTGCACATAAAAAAAATGTGCCCCTTCTCACTGAGATTGATTTTTGTGCCATTTAGAACTTGTGCAAATGAGCATTCGGTAACAGTGCTGAGCAAGTGTGAGGCTTGCTGAGCCTCCTCTGTGTCCATGACATCAGGCCATTCATATGGCTTTTGTTTTCCCATGCTACTCCACTGGCTTCCTTACTCTAAGTAAGGAATAGAAAGCTCAAATTTATGTATTTATTTCTTTCAAGCTATCTCTTCTGGGTGCTTTAGGCAGCCTGCCTTGGTTGAGGTGGTAGGAAATTTTGTACTTCCTTACAAGATTTTTATGGACGCAGTGGGATAAAATCTGCACTTGTAGAGCCTAGATGTTTCTGCAGCTGGACTTTGCTGAGGAGCACATGTAAGGGCTGAGAGTTACTCAGGGTCACTGCTCACAGAAGAACTCTTCTGCTTTATGTGTGTGTGCTGTTTTCATGGTTTCTACCTGGAAAGTTCATTCCTCAGTTAATGCTCTTGTTGCATTTAGTGATATTTCAGCTTTTCCATGGAAGGAATAATTGAAGTTACTTCAAATAGAAGGGACTTTCTAGGTTCAGGAGCCTCGTGCATAACAAAGACCTTTTTGGTCATTTTTGAAAATGGTGGCATTATTGTAACAGACACAATTTTGTACTTTATGGTCAGCTTGAATATTTCAATATTTTCAATTGGGAAGACAGAACACAAGGGTTTGCATCCACATGAGGGTTCAGGTTATACCTGAAGGTAGTTAGCCATGGTGAAACCAGGCACACATCTCTGTTTACCTCAAAACTTGCCCAGATAGGTGGGTTAAAATATTACAAACTGAGATAGGCCCCTATTCATGGCTTTTTTCTTAGGTTGTCATTTTATGTTAATTGAATGCCTCTGTTAATCTAATAGATTTTAGATTTATGGTGGGTTCTATACCATGTCATATTTTAATCAATACATATTCCAACATTTAGATGGACAGATGAGAAAATCTGCCTCATCTCTGCACTTCTGTTCTATCAGCTGTCAATAATTCCTAATTTGAATCCTTCAAATGATCAGATTTATGGGTTTTAGTATATTGCATTAATCACAGAAATTAACTTTCGTGGAAAATGATGTTAAAGGTCATATGGAGTCTTGAAGGAGCAGTAACTGTGTCTGTCTTGCAAACATGTTTGCAGCTTCTCCAAGATAAAGTGCATTGGAATATTTATCTGCATGAATCCTGCTGATTGTTCCTTATGTCTAAGGTCAGTACGTGCTGGTGAGGAGATAACGCTTGAAAGAAACGATTGCTGAAATCTGCAGATTTAGGAAGTCAGATGTCACACTGGGCTTTTTGTCCTCCAGTAGGGCACAGACAGGTCCAGCATAATTTCCCTTGAATAGGTTTATTCAGCCAAAACTCTAGAAAATTTCTTTTGCTGAAGGTGGTTCATGCCTCGGTGTCAGGCGTGCGTGTGCCCTCGTGAAGGAGCTCCCAGCAGAGGCCATTCAGGGAGGATGGAAAGGGCAGAGCAAAAGGGAAAGGTTTGCCCTGACACTTGGGATCCAGCTTAGGGACACAGTCCTGAACCTTGACCAACACCCAACTGCGCTGCTCCCCCCGGGGGGCTCCTTGCCTCCTTCCTGGGGCTGGGGAGGTCCCTGCAGAGGCTGGAGCCACCCCCCTCAGATGGGGCACAGGATGGCCACTCCTGCCTGCCAGGTCAACACTCCTTGCTTGCCCTGCGAAGAGTCTGGCAATTTGATTTTCCCTGTTCCCAGGGAATCATAATAAGTGATGTTCAGAAAGAACACTGGAAGAGTTTGCACCTCTTTCTGCATCAAACACTTAGAAAACTTGTGCTGATTTTGGTGCTGCGGGATGGCAGCAGCAGAGCCTCTGCCAGCA
>VYZT01044351.1:16941-30328 GCA_013400735.1 Pomatostomus ruficeps | reverse complement strand
CTTGCCCTGAATTCTTGTAGTGTCATGAATCTGTCTTGTAGCATGAACACCACTGAGTAGTGGTGTGTTTGTTATGAATGTGACAGAACCGATAATAAAATAGAAGGGAATTCCAATGGTCTGAAATTTCCCACTCAAGGCAGAAGAAATAAATTTTTAAATTCTAAAACTAGTTATTCGAATTGTCACAACTTATGTTTTTGTCTGTATATTTTGATGCAAGAATGTTACATCAGTAAAGAGATATTTTTACAGGAAAATACCATGATTAAGTAAGTATCCAAAATAGTTATTTCAGCATACCTCCACAGACCTTCAGCCAGGCAGGGTCATGACTTGTTTTGCTCCTATCATTGCCTTCTTCCTGCTCTTAAAGCTGTGCCAGATTTTCAGGCGAGATTATTATTATTATTGACACAAGTTTAATTACTTAGTATTCAGGAGATACTGGATAATTTTTTGTACTGATCCTAAACAATAGGTTCCTGTGATACGAGCTTGACTTTAAAGTCTTTGTATGTGTTTGTTGCAGTAGTTGAATTTAAGTACGTATTAATTGCTAGAACAGTTACATTTCAAAGAGCACTGAATTCATAATCAGTGCTTACAGTTTCATAAAAGTATTTTGCCTTTCCCTCCTTTTATTCTGTAGGCAATATGCAATCAGCTCTAACATCAGCTGAGGATGTGGGGTTGTCTCTGGGTGCTAAGAAAATATTTGACTACACTTACACGAAGTAGTCTTTGCTGACAATAACAATAACAATGTCTTAAACTGTGTTTGGATCCTAGGCTCTTCTGGCTAATATGTCAGCCATGTTTGGTATATACCACGGGTCTGATGGACTAAGGCATATTGCGAGACGAGTACACAATGCTACTCTAATCTTGGCTGAAGGTGAGTACTTAATGCTTACAGAAACTGTTCTAAAATCCTTACCCCTTAAATTATACATTTTAAATTAACTTATAATGGGGGGGAAGGAGCAGGGGTGTCCATCTGATGCGTGTTCTCTCAACTGGAGAGAGACCATTTTAATACAAAATTCACAGGTGGTGTTCTTTGTGTAGTTCTGATAATGACATCCAAGAATTAGATGTCTGTGTGATAAGAACTTAGAGGCATTACTTCTGTTTCCTTGAAAAACTAACAGAAGCCTATAGAGTGAGTCTCTAGATGATACTATTGAAATGCTGTTTGCCAGCTTCCATTTCTTTTGATGGATCATCCTATTTTATACACAAAAATCTGCAGAGAGTATTAATAACATAGCAAAGGAAGGTAATAAATGATATTAAAGCAATAGAAACATTTCAGTTAAATTGGGTGGGGTACCACACCTGCTACAAACATTGAAATCCCAACGCTTAACAGCTAAAGAAAAGCACAGAATCTGTAGCAGAAAATAATGCTTGCATGTGGTCTGGTAGAGCTTTTTCACTGATATGACTTCCACTGCCATCAGAAGGAGCTATGCAAAACTGGAATGTTTAGAACTAAGGGATTATTGTAAGAAACATCCATACTTTATTTGCCAGTTTAGCCAGAAGACCTCTTGCTACTGCAGAAAACCCTAAGACCCTAAACTTTGTTATGGCAAGCTCTATTACTGTTAATATCCATTAATATCTTTCCCATCTTATTATTTCATCTTAGTACATTCATATACGAAGTCTGCTAGTATATATATGACAGATTTCATGTATCAGAATGACCTTCCCTAGACTCAGTCTGCACTTCTAATTAGGTTTGCAACTGATTTAGTTGCACTTCAGACACAGTGACACTTCACTAAGAAGCTGGTGATTTTGCTGCTCTTTACATAAGGGGCATATTTTGCTTTATTATGTGCAAGCATTTACTTATGAGATAGATAGTATTGTTCTGCAACTACCGCCTGAGCAAACAATACAGTGTGCATATAATAGAATTAACTTACTGTTTTTTATAGGTCTCAGGCGAGCTGGTCATAAACTACATCATGATCTGTTCTTTGATACCTTGACGATCACGTGTGGATGCTCAGTCAAAGAGGTTTTGGACAGGGCAGCTCTTAGAAAGATAAATTTTCGGATTTATAGTGATGGCAGAGTAAGCAACTTTCTAAACCTTTGATAAATTCAGAAATTTTGTAGTATGACATTTTCTTCATTAAGTTTCTAATCATTACATGTGCTAAATAGAACAAAATTATTCAAGATCTTGGAATTTGCTGAGATGTATTAGTCAATTATAAAGATAATATAAAGAGTGAACTTGTTAAGTGATGCACTGAACTTCCAGAAATAGTGATTGTATTTTCATTTTATGCCTATTAAAAAGATGATCTAATTTTTTCATGTTAAATATGCCACCACGGGGTAGACCAGAGAGACTCTAAAATTTAATGATGAAATACAAGGTGACATCCAGAATTCAGGTCCTATGGCAGTGTTTGTAGACAGACTGAAATCTAAACCACAATTTGGTAGGCACTAAGGAGTCCTCACATAGTGTAATATGTTCTGTAAATTGGAATGGAGGGAAGGGGTTTCACAGGAAAATGGGCAATTTTCCTGTTATGTAGAAAACAATTTGAAACGTTAGAAAGGAGGTCTTGAGTCTCAAAGTTTCTGAGCCATGTGGCTTGGATGGTTTAGGAGGGTAAAGGAAGGAATTTGGAAATGTTATATAAATAAAATAAATTTATATATCATAAATGCCTATAAGTATATATTTTGCATATTGTAGGATAGATTGATTTTTTTTCCTCTTGTGGTTCTGGAAAGCTTTTCTTGACCAAAACAAATATATTCTGTCTCTAGAATTAACAGCTTTGAGTAATTACTGGTGCTTTTATCCACAGCTTGGAGTATCACTTGATGAAACTGTAAATGAGAAAGATCTAGATGATATATTATGGATTTTTGGTTGCGAGTCTTCTTCTGTAAGTACATAACGGGTCATTTGGATTAAATTACCTGAAAGTTTCCAGAGTTTAATGAAAACCAAAACTGGTCTTTTATGGTGGGTGTCTATATGATGACCATTTTTTAAATACTAAGATTTTCAGATCCTCTCTTAAATAAAGAGGCAGTGTTAAATAAAGGATTTATGTAATGCCATTTTCTGGTTGCAACATTTAGTTCTTTCGGTCAGCTTGGACACCTTGCATTTAGGCTATTACTTCTTTTGTGATGGTTAGGGCATGGGGTCAGTTATTTCTTTCCCACTGGAATTTTTGTTCCATGTCATTAGCATTTAGCAGCAATACCTACAAGATGAAGACTACTGAGACATCTGTACCCAGTTTTAATATAATGCTGTTGTCATGCTAGATATATACAACAGATACATATGCTAGTAAAGTTGGGGCGGTTTTACCTTAGAAGTTGACTAAATCATGAGGTAAACTGGTAGCATAAGCTAGTTCTAATGGAAGTTGACTACAAAAAAGGAATTTCCATGAAAATGTTTGACTCTGTATTTCTTTGTGTCGAAGGAGCTAATTGCTGAGGGTATGGGCGAGGAAACCAAAGGCATCCTTAGCACCCCGTTTAAGAGAACTTCCAAATTCTTGACACACCAAGTTTTCAACAGGTTTGTGAAACAGCTGTATGTTTGCTATTTTTAGGGAACCTGAAATATCTCCATTCAAATCTAGCAGTGGACTCAGTTGAGGACAGTTATGTACCTGTATTCATACAGTGACTTGTTACTCTGAAATAAGATATTTAGTAGCATTTGTAGTTATCTTTCTCATTTTAAATGAGCAGAACAATACTCATGACCACTGTGGGAATGTGTTTTTCCATTAATCTGCTGTATGGTACAACCTGTTATTTGAGGACATGTTATCCTTATATTCCATGTTTACTGATAGTGTTACTGAGATAATAGTCAGCATTTTTAATCCATTTTGCTATTACCAAGCTTGAAATGCCAGTTTGGAAAGAACTACTTAGAATATATTAATAACCATCCTCAGTCTTACTCCTTCTTTGTGTTCGTTTCCTATGTTAGCAGCTGGTATAGCTAATTTGCTTGCCTTAACACTGTTTTCTGTTCTTCAGCTATCACTCTGAGACAAATATCGTGCGATACATGAAAAGATTAGAAAACAAAGATATTTCCCTTGTTCACAGCATGATTCCCTTGGTAGGTACTTACCAAAAAGAGTATTATGTACTTACCTATGTGTTTATGTATTTCAATAAATACTGATGTGTGTTTGTATTTTCAGGGGTCCTGCACAATGAAGCTCAATAGTTCCGCTGAACTCGCAGTAAGTTGCAACAATACTCACTTGATACCCATATGAATAAACTGCCTAGCCAGTGTCATTGCAGAGAAGTAAAGGCTGCTCTTGGTCTAATGCTCCAGCTGAGGAGGCAGTTTCAGGCGTAGCTAGAGTCATTCACTCCCTTTTCCGCTAAGAAAAAGTTCTGAAAAGCACAAGTAGGACTGTAACAACAGTAGGACAGTGTGTGGCCCTGAAGACTCAATTATGAAAAAAATAATTCCAAAAATTATTTTCATTAAGTATCACAGTCCTGTTCCCTTAAGCAGTGTGGCATTACGTAACTTCTGTCTGCTTTACAAAACTTAAAATCAAATCCTCAGAAATACCAAAAGAGTCAGGTGAGACTGACAATTTATACTTCTTTTTCAGTTTGAAATTTCTTAGGATAATCCCCTTTTCCCCTGCTGAACTGTCCCCAGATATCTTCAATTTTTTAGCTGATAGCAAATGAAGCAGAGCTTTAGCCAGACTGTTTGATTACCAAATGACTTTGACTCTGAATGAGCTTCCTTTGCTCTCTTGCTGTTATCTTCACACTTTCATCTTTCACTACTTTCCTTTGTCTCTTTTCTCTCACTGCTTTCACTCTCTCCCTTCACTGTTTTATGTCTTGTATATTTCCTCCAAGTAAAACTAATACCATTCCAGACAACTCCTCTCTGTTTACCCTGTGATCCCATAGCTTTATGTAAGGGCAGGTGAAACTAAGTAGTAGGAGAAATTAAGGATTTTCAAACATGTTCTTTATGTTAAAAAATCATAGAATCATTTAGGTTGAAAAACACCCTTTAGGTTAAGTCCAACAGTTAACCTGGCACTGCCAAGTCCATCCCTAAGCCATATTCCTAATCACCATCTCTATGTATCTTATAAATACTTCCAGAGGTGTTGACTCTGGCAGTTCCCTAGGGAGGCTGTTCAAATGCTTGTTAACTACTTCTGTGAATAAATTTGTCCTTATATCCAATCTTAACCTCTTGCCTTAACAGTTATTGCCTGGGAAAACAGCCCAACCCGCACCTGGCTACAGCCTCCTTTCAGGCAGCTGTAGAGAAGCAACAAGGTCCCCCCAAGCCTCCTTTTCTCCAGGCTAAACTCCCTCAGCTGCTCCTCACATGACTCGTGCTCCTATGAGCACTCCTTGAGCTCACTTTGGTGAGCCTTCACCAACTTTGTAGCCTTTCTCTTCCTGGACATGCTCCACAACCTCAATTTCTCTTGTTGAGTGAGGGGCCCAAAACTGGGCACAGGTTTCAAGGTGCAGCCTCACCAGTGCTGGGAAAAGGGGACAATCCCTGCCCTGATCCTGCTGGCCACACGGTTACTGGTACAGGCCAGGATGCCATTGGCCTTCTTGGCCATGTGGGCACACCCTGGCTCATGTTCAGTCACTGTCACCAGCTTTCCAGCCACTCTGCCCCAGCCTGTGTCACTGCCTGGGGTTGTTGTGACCCAAGGGCACAGAAATGTCAGTAAAAATGTGGTGTCCCACCCTTAAGGGGAAGGCAGCACCCAAGATTTGCAGATACTTATGGTCAAAAAGGAATGACAAAAATCAGAAGGTCCACAAAAGGAACTTACAGAGCTGTATTAGTAAATTATACACTTGGCATTGAAATTGGCATAAATTAGTCCCTTATCTGCTGGCATAAACTCATAGTGGTGTGTTTTGAATAAGGGGCAGGTTGAAGAGAAGAGATGGGGGAAATTATAGAGGGGAAGAGAAAGAGTGGAAGAAAGGTGCAAAGAAAGGAAGATCACCAGTCTTGACTCCAGCATTGATCCAGCTGATGGTGTATCCAGGGTCCATGTGCACTCAGGCTTCTATCTTTTTATAAATAAGTTTTTCCAACTCTGGAGATAAGTCTCTTGCTCTCTATGTAAATTAATTATCATGCACTGTCCATGCACAGTTCTTCTAGACCTTTTGGGAAATGGGTCATAGGGCTTTTGGGGGTCTTTGATGGTCTTGATTCCCCCCACTGGATCAACCTTTGGTCAATGGTCCATGCCTTCTTCTCAATCTCATTGCTGCACTTGTGATGTAATGTGTTGTGCTTAAATCCAGAAGCCAGAACAAGGACCGCTGTCCCAGGAAAGTACTGCTCTACCTCTGTGTGGTCCCCTTCTCCACCTGCATCCTGTTAATTTTTGCCCATTTACAGAGTGTGTTCTTACCAACAATCCTTGGCTGGCTCCACAGCTATCTCTCTGTCAGTGTTTGAGACGTACACATATAGCCCCTTATCTTCTAGGCTTCTGCACCATCCCGTGGTCCAAATATCAACATGGACTTGGTGATCCAAGTGAGATCCCTTGGGTTGAAAAGGGAAAAAAAGAGTGGGAGAGAAAGGGGAAAATGCATTCTGAAAGCTACTTCTAAGCTTTGGGGATAATGTCTTTATAATATTCCAAATCTTTATGTGTAATCTGATTACCAAAATAAAAAGCTAAAAGGTTAACATTAAATCAGTTAACATTAGACCATGTTGACCCTCACACCACTGGCCTTTGGCCCCATCAATCCAGCCTGTCCAGATCCCTCTGTAGAGCCTTCCGAGCCTCCAGCAGATGAACATACTTGGTGCTACTTCATTGCGCACAAGGAAACTTCTTTCCTTCACAGGGATTAACAACAAAACGGGTTGTCTGTAGAGTATTTTGTTACAGCACTCTTTGTTTGTTTGTTTGTTTTGTTCTTGTAGCCTATTTCATGGAGAGAATTTGCCAATATCCACCCTTTTGTTCCCCTGGATCAAGCTCAAGGGTATCAGCAGCTTTTCAAGGATTTAGAGAAGGACCTATGTGAGATTACTGGCTATGACAAAATCTCCTTCCAACCGAATAGGTAGGAACTTTTTTTCTGAGCATTTGCACCTTGACACATGATTCCAAAAACTTATCTTCAAAGAATATGTGCAAGCTGAAAATGGAAGAATTTTCTAAAATCAAATTTGTCTTAATAATTTCATAATCTTGCATTCAATTGGTATCTTATTTTCTCATCTCTTCTAAAACTTTAATGATTTGGTCTTTTTAATTATTTTAATATTTCCCCCCCATGTACTAAAAATAAAGATTTGAAATAGGAATAAGCTGTATGAGCTGCCAACTGTTTATTTGTTGAAACTGGTGGTTACTGCACTAAGTTTGAAGAATGCCCAAGATCTGCATGTGCATTGAAATTGATAAAGTAGCGTTTAATGAGTACTGCTGCAGCCTGTTTATGTCCATTAGCACTTTTGATACTAAATGAACAGCAGGAACTTGCTCTACACTTAGGCTGTCACTGAAAGACTTTTTATTTTTCATTGCATACACTTTGCTATGCATTTCAACATTAACTTGCCTCTCCGTAATCAAGCACGTAGTCCCCTGCTAGATGCAGTAATGTGGATCAACTCAGTCACCAGATGGATTTACTATTGTAGTATAAACACATAAAATGGCATAACCTTTGTCACCTACTCTTTTCATTTACATCCAGCTATTAATTTAAGCATGTCCATTTGTAATATAATCTATAGGATGTGCTCATTTTAATTTGCTGTTACTTGCCTGAAGTCATTGATAAGGGTTAGGGCTGGACTGTTTGGAAGTTTTGGCAGAGAGGTGGCACTTCCTGGTTTATGTGCTGTGTGACAGTGTTTGTGTTCTTCTTGCAGTGGAGCCCAAGGAGAGTACGCAGGCTTGGCTGCAATCAAAGCTTATTTGAATGCCAAAGGAGAACGTCACAGAAGTGTAAGTGTCAGCACTCTTGCGGGGTAAAGTGTTGGGTGTGAAGTGGAGAAAGAAGGGTTCCTTCAGCAGCTGGGGCTCACCTATAGAGAAACTAGGTTGTGTATCATCACCTCTGATAGGCTTTCAGTATTCCCTGCTTCCCACATGGATCCTCGGTACCATCTTAAAAGTCTTTACAGACAGTGAGAATGAGACAAGGCACTCCCTGAATGAAAGGGTGATTGTCCTGTGTCTGGCTAGGGTGAACTTTAATTTCTCCACTGCAGCCTAGGTGGTGCAGTGCTCTGTGGCTGAAGCACTGTTCATAACATGGGGATCTCTTGGGAAATGGTGAACAGTGCTTTCAGAGTGTCAAGGCTTTCCCTCTATGCCACTGCCCTGTCCTGACCCTGTCCTTCTTCAGCAAGGAGGCCGGGTGTCAGCAAGGTGCTGGGAGAGACACAGCCACGACAGCTGACCCTGGCTGACCAAAGGGATGTCGATACCTTATAATGGCATGCTCAACAAGGAAAGCTCAGGGAAAGGAGGGAAAAACAGGGAAGGTCATGCTTATGGCATTTTAATTCTCAAGCAACCATTGCATGTGGGAGGGAGAGAGAGAAGAAGAAAGGAAGAAGGGAAGATAAGAACAAACGAACAAACGGTGAGCAGGTGCTACTTGCTACCATGATGGTGTCTCAGTGGCAGTTTTGCACCAACCAAGACTCCCTGGTTATCATCCAGTAGTTGATTCATCTGCTGAAGAGCCAAGGAGGGATAAGCAAGGCTGAATAACCCTTAAATAGCCCTGTAAGGCCAATGCAAAAAGTGTGACAGCAAGTGGAAATTGACAATGGACTATCATGGCCTGATGGAAATGATGCCACAGTTAAATGCTGCCATGTGGGCCAGCTAAAACTCCAGTATAAAGCCAAAGGCGGCCAAGCAGCATGACACTACTGTGACAGCATTTTTCTTCATCCCTTTGGCAGCAGAGTGTAGGCCACAGTTTGTGGCAGTATGCCAATACCTCTGGAACTGACTATCCCATGGCTGGAAGCAAATTCCCCCTTACCTGTCCCATTTGGATGGGAACAGCTGTGAGAAATGTACTCTGCACTTCAGATGGCGAGCCTTTAGGGTTTTGGAGCTGGAAGTGTTAAGCATCCAAGGCTCACTACACTCTGACTGATCTGTCTGTTGTTTGTGAACTTCCCAATCCAAAGGAATCCAAAGGCACTGCTTACACATTTTTTTCTACAGTTAAATACGGTCATCTGCATCTTATGAGAAAGTTTTTGACATTTACAGCATCTTGGATTCTGTGGCTTCAGTACCCATTATCATTTCCTCATAAGAAATGCTTTCCCTTTACTTCTTTGAACTTGACATTTCAGCATTTCATCTAACACCCTCTCACTCTTGAAAGATGATGAGCAGTTCTTCCATGTTCACAGTTGACATATCATGTGTTAATTCCGGGATTATTTATTATATCTTTATCCATCCCCATTTCCTAGTTGGATTCCAGTTTTCCCAGAAAAACCATCTTATAACTTTGGTTATCTTTAAAGCTTCTGGGTTCTTTTTACTTTTTTCTGTTACTCCCTTTATAGTGTTTGATGTAGTTACTTTCGTTCCCACCAAAACTGCAAGATCTCTGTAGGAACAGTAGGTTGAAAGCTAAAGATCACTGTTGTGGGCTGTTATGATGTGCTTTCTCGTGTCATACTTTAGATCTGTCTGGCTCCAGTATACATATACTGTTTTGAATGCTGTTCCTCAGTACTGTGGGTCCTTTTCTGAACTCTGCAATCAGTTCTTTTAGTGACTTGGGGGATTTTGTATCAACAGAATGTTTGGCATTTCACTGTGTGTCTCTGTAATAAACCCAATTATGAGTAATTTTAAGTTCTAGAGAACCAGCGCAGATATTTATAATATTCTATTAGGATGAACTTTCCCTACAGTGTAAACTGACTATTTTTCTTTTCATTTCTTTACCATGTATTCATGAAATATTTATCCACATGTACTTTCTCACTTAACCCACTGGAAGTTAGTTTAGAAACGTTTTTTGGGACCACATCAAAAACTTCTTGGAAATCTGAGATTACTTAGGTCTTCTTCTTTCACACACTTGTAGAGTTGGCTTTAAACAGTAGGAAAAAAGTCCTTAGTGCAGTAACCTCCATATCCTTTGAACCTGATTTTGTCCTTGGCTTTGGGACTCATTTGCCTTCTCAAAATGGAAGGGTCACTGTCCTGACCTCCTGGGAACTATAACCTCTGTGTGAGGAAACGACCTAAAATTGAATGTGAGTGTTGTCTTCTTCTGTCTTTATTTCTTTGTTGCATCCAGATCACATCAAACATATTAGAAGGCAACCACTCTTTACAGTTACAAACTTTGTTTTGTGAGTAGTTTTCCTCAGTGGGAAGTGAAATTAGGTTAAATTTTTACTTTTTGGAGAGTTGTCTTCTGATGGTCTACATGTGATCTGCTGTTTCTCTTATGCTGTGCAAGATCCTTGGACTTCTCTGAGTGTCTGTGGGTCCTCCTGTGCTCTGAAAATATGCGGAACTGTACAGGAGAGCCTGGGGGCTGCTTGCACTTTACTCACACATTACAGATTTCAAATGTTACAGGAATATCATGGTGCTCTTGGGAAAGAGTAAAAAGGAATAAGATAATAAGAAATGTTGACCTTTCAATTGAAGTGCTCTTTTCTCCTGGGCTGGAGAAAGTAATTAAACCAGCAGTTCAAGATTCTCGCAGTTGGCCTTGTTTGGGTTTGGTGCCCTCTCGTGGGAAAAAAGTATGGACATGAATTGAGGGCTCACATCTCTCTGCTTTTTTGTGTGATCAGTAATGTCTGTACCCAGCAAGACTTGGTGGCAATCTGGAGTCACTTTCCATTTTGGCCATGCAGATAAAATGGCTACAGGTGTGGCACAGTACTTCCTGGCACTGGCGCTGGGATCCCTGTATTCCTGAAGTTTTGAAGTAATTCACATTTGTCTCAGCATAGCTGTGGGTGATGGAGTTCCATGAGCCATCAGGCAATTTCTCAGGAAAAAGAAGTGCCATGCCCTTATTTAATGAAGCTAAGCTTGAATAACTTAATAAACTTACTTAAATATTTCCAAGAGAGTCATATAAAACAGGTGTTTCAATTTCCTTATTGAATCGAAGCAAAGGATTCTTTATTTTCTTTAGAAAGGGTGGAATTCCTAGAAAATGCCTGGAAATATCCTGACACATGTGCCGTTTTTCTATCACTAACTAGAGCCTATATTTATTTAAGTAGAAGTGCTTCTCTTTTTTTTTCTTTTTAAAATAACTGTACAGAGCAGGCAAGTAGCTCTGAGTTTCTTATCTATAGCCAAAATATTTTAGTCTAAGTTTTTGTTTTGAATATAATACAGAAGAAAATGCTTTGGAAGCCAGAAGAGGTTGTAGTGGAAATTTGGAATTAGACAGTTTTTCCTTTCAAGTCATTGTACATATGGAGACTGATAACTGTAAAAAAATTAGTGTTTTAAAAAAAGGTGGGGTGGGAGAAAAAGATTCAAGTATGGGTATCTGAAATAATATCCTGGAACTGTATCCCTAAAAATGATTATGCAGCAAATGAAACTTGTACTTGAATGGATTTTCTTAAAAATTGAGTTGCATTGTTCAGCAAAAGAGGCAATTTGCTGGTACCATCAGGATTTCTTTTTGAAACTTTGATAATGAGTTGTAGCTGAATGTAGACCATAAAGCATTAATATTTTTTAAACCAATTATACTTTAGGCTCTGTTTTTCTTTCCCTTCTAAGGTTTGCCTTATTCCTAAATCTGCTCATGGTACTAATCCAGCAAGTGCACAAATGGCAGGGATGAAGATTCAGCCAATTGAAGTGGATAAAAATGGGAGCATTGATATTTCCCATTTAAAAGCAATGGTGAGTATTTAATTGTCTTTGATTTTCAAGGCAGGAACACTTCTTCTCTGAAGGTAATAGTGTTGGCAGCTGGATCACATTTTTCTGTGAGAGAAAATAAAGCAATAATAGTGAATACATGCTTGGAAAGGATAAGTGGGTTTTTCTGTTTTGTTTTTGGTTTTTTTGCTCTCTCAGACACTAACCATGTGACACTTGTGAGATTTCTTTTAATTTGAGGATCTTTGATGTAGGACTTGCTCAGAGTTTTTCTACACAGTAGATTCTTTTATAGCAGACCCTTTTGGTCCACAGCTAGTGCTGGAAATGAACAAGCCATGTTCATGACTGTGAAGCATTTGAAACTGCACTTCAGCCTTCTTTTAGCAAAGTCCAAGTCCACCTCTGTTGGGGAAGGTGTTGCTAGGCAACTTTTTTTTTCTGTTTTTTGAAGTATATTGGCTGCAGATGAATCGTGCAATGCAAGGGATTAGCAGGACACATTTCCACATTTGAACAAACTTTTATGGTAGTTGTAGAACTCTATTGCTGAAATAAGGGAATTGATCATTATTTCACATTAGCTTGAAGGCCAGATGTGTCATTTGGTTGTCTGAAGGTCCCAGAAGTGACTATTATGTATATATATACACACACCGTTTAATACCTGCATTCTTCCCTGATTTAAAACTCTGATTTATTCAGAAATCACTCTTTTTCCATAGACAAGACTGAAGGAAGGAACCCAGTATCCTTTGCTGACAATAAATGACTTTGACTATCTGCTGATAGACTTGCTTCCCACCTGTAAAACACTCAGACTTTAGTTGTATTTTTTTAATAAAATCTTGAGAAGCTCTAGGAGCCTCAGTGACTTCTTTTTCTGTCCCCTCCCTGCCACCAGGTGGACAAGCACAAGGAGAACCTGGCAGCCATCATGATCACGTACCCTTCCACCAACGGTGTGTTTGAAGAGGAGATTGGAGATGTGTGTGACCTCATTCACAAACACGGAGGCCAAGTTTACCTAGATGGAGCAAATATGAATGCTCAGGTACAAAATCTAGGCAGATTTATTGCTACTGGCAGTCCTTGGAATAAAAATAGCACATTTCAGACCATAATACAGCTTTCATGCAAGATACACGGTGTTTGGGGGAGGAAGTGAGATTTCCAAGAACAGTAATAAAAATTAGATGGTGAAAGTAATTCTTTTTTATTTGATTTTGCCCTGAAATATGTCATAAGATGTATGAATTGTTCACTGAAACTGGCTTAGTCTGCCTAACCTTTACCAAAGACATTATTTACAGGTATAATTAAGAATTCCTAAAGCAAAATATTATTTGCATCAAGTTCCTGCTTATGAAGCATCATGATAAAGAAAAACATGAAAACATACACCATCTTTTTCAACTTGTTCTGTCATTCGTAGGTCTTAAAGGGCATATGGA
>VYZT01044351.1:320-14235 GCA_013400735.1 Pomatostomus ruficeps | reverse complement strand
AGGGAACAAGTGAGCAGCTGCTGTGGGTGCCTGGCGCTTGGTGTTGTGGTTTGACCCTGGCCAAGTTTCCCTCATTTCTGCTCCTTGTTCGCTTTTGAGAATGAGACAGAATTCCCTTGGCAAAGCAAGATATTTTTGCTACATTCTGATTCCCTCTTTTGGCTCTCCAGTCTTGCGACAGGACAGAAGTAATGAAGAAGAGATGAAAAAATTATTGTGATAGTAGAGTAACTATCAGAGGATTTATTTTGCTTGTTTTAGCTGAACAGCATTGAAGAACATTTGAGTACAATATATATTATCTTTAAAATATATGTCTTAATTTTAGTGGCATGCACCTTGGTTAAACCTGCAAGTTGTACTTTAATAGAAGTGAATGAAAATTGAAAATTTTGAAGGATTGAACAATGTAGTGGAAATAAGGTTTTCCAGAATCATGGATATAAATACAGATAACTTTTGTCTTTAGCCTCTCTATAAGACTAGATTTGAGCTTTGCTTTGACATAAGATAAAATCGATTATATTCATTAATTTAAGGTATTGTAAGACCCAAATGGTGTTAGGTCACTGCCAAACCCAGTTATTTTTCAGAGAACTTGTAAATTGTAGGAGCTACTTTGACCACCCATTTCCAGTTGTGGTCTTATAAATAAGGCCTCTTCTTAACATGATGTGTAACTCAAAGGGCCAGTCCTCAAAAACTGAGTTGTAGATCTCCTGCCTGATAATTTCTCAGATCGGATGTTTGGTCCAAGTGGATACTTTTGAGTTTGTCTTTTTGCCATGTTCTCCACAAAACCAATCAGAAGAGACAGCGTGATAAATTGCACTAGTTCTCCTAGTAGTGTTCCTAGTGTTCACTTTTTCACTTACAGGTTATGTAGCCCATGAATTCATTTTGGATACAAGACCTTTCAAAAAAACAGCAAACATTGAAGCTGTAGATCTTGCTAAGAGGCTTCAGGATTATGGTAAGGCAAATGTCTATTCTTTAAAATAGCAGTGCAAGTGAAAATTTTCGAAATCTCTTCTAAAGGGAGACACACACATTCTAGTTCTGTGCTTTTGGATGGTGAATCTGTCACAAGCATTTCAGGCTTCCTCATGTTCTTTAAGGGCTCGGAGAGATATTTGCGTATAATGAGTTGTAGTAGATACTTCTGAATCTGCTGCTACTTCACGGTTTTGAAAACTGCCCCATCAAATTACTGATTACGTGACTTGCAGTCATTTGGAGCAAGTGGTTTGGAGCCAAAAGCTTAATAAGATTCCAACAAAGCAAAACAAAATAAAACAGGAAACAAACAAAAATAAATACTTTTGAAATAGGATAATAGGATTTGGATAGTTCCATCCCAATATAGTTGATGTAGTTTGGCTCACATGCTGTTAAAGATCTGATTGTGGGTGCTCTTTGGCTGCCAGACGAGAGGACCCATTGAACTGCTTGATCCTATAGAACTCTGCTTCTAATGAATATGCATGCAAGCTGCTAAAACCCTAAACAATAACACCTCTTCAGTGAAATAATCTGAAGTCTAACTGTGATACTAAAAACCCACCTTTCCTGCTCTTTGTGAGCCTTAAATATCATGCACCACTTTAAACAGACTTTTCAGTAGGTATAGAGGTGAGTTACACAGATAAGCCTATTAGAGTTCCTTTTTAATAAACTGATGTTAATTCATTGAATCAGTGTGTAACTCTATTGTAAATAATAGTGGTGTTATCCTTCAGTGCTAAAAACAAAGATACTTGAAAAGTCTGTCTTACCTCTAAAGTGCAGTGCCAACACTACCAATGAGTTCAGTCCTGTAAAGATTATTGTACAGAAAGGGCAGAATTTGTGGATCTGTTGGTAGCTAATGCATGTATTATCTCATAGTCTATTGCCAGTGACCGATTTCTTCTACTGCCACCAGGTTTTCATGCTCCAACCATGTCCTGGCCCGTGGCAGGAACTCTTATGATTGAACCAACGGAGTCTGAAGACAAAGCAGAGCTGGACAGATTTTGTGATGCCATGATCAGTATTCGGCAGGAAATTGCTGAAATAGAGGAGGGCAGGATGGACCCCCAAATTAACCCGCTCAAGGTAAGATGTTATGTGGAGCAAATTGCCAGCATCAGCTTAACCCTTGAGACTGCAAAAGCCCTTCCTGGTCTTTCAGTACTCCCAAAAGTAACAGCACACAACGGTGAACACAAGGCTTTTTTGAGAAACCTTCAACTTCCTTAAAATTTGAATTTTGACTTTTTAAAGTCAGAAGTTGGGCCTTTGCTGACAGCAGAAAAAGTTATTTACACAAAGCACTTAATCTATATTTCAAGGCCATCTCAAAGTAATGAAGGAGGGATGCTTATTTAGCTGGTTTAAGCTGGGAAATAAAATGACCTTAACATTAATAATAAAATAAAGATTGAACTGGTATCAGCTCAAGTTCTATTCAACTCTTTTAACACTGTACTGACTTAGATTTAGTGAAAAGCTGAAAGCATATTCAAGCCTTGGGTAGTATCTAGGAGAACTGAAAAAAAATCCAAATGCTGACTCGCCTCCTGGTTTAAATCTGCCTTTTTTTCCCCAGATAAATAGTATTTTCCAGACAGTAATTATTTAAATGTGGTAATGTGAACTTGAAGGAGGATTCACACTGATATATTCAACTGAATTCAGTAATTTAATATCCTAAACATGTCTTGTTTCTTGTAGATGTCACCACATACTCTGAACTGTGTCACTTCCTCCAAGTGGGATCGTCCCTATTCCAGAGAAGTGGCAGCATTCCCACTGGTGAGTACGTACTGGGAACTTTGTGATGTGGTAATACATAAATATGCTTTGTGCTTTGCAGTTTCTTAGTTGGAGATGAAGTAATGTGGTAAGAATGAAAACTTCAGCGCAATTGTATTGTTGCTCAGTTTTTATGTGTGTGAGCTCTACCGCAGTTTCATTTGTTTTCTTTTTAAAGACAAGGAAAGAAAAGCTCCAAAAAAAAGTCTCTACATGTAAGTGCAGACTTGGATTTCTGAATCCTAGCACTTCAAAACTGAATATTCATTCCTGTTGGAAAAGCCTGTTCAGTTCTGACATACTCCACCAAGGGCTCCCAAAAGAGAGTCCCATGTGCTGACATTCAAAGCTCTGCTCAAAAGAATAAGGGTGTGACCAGAGACCCCATGGTCAGCATGGGGAAAGCAACCCCCATGTGGACCTGCTACAAATAAAGGTCAGATTGGAGCTGGACTCTGCCATCAGACTTCTTAATTGCTTACGTAGTCATAGCAGCTAAATGTACGTGTAACCAACCTTTCTCATCTGAAACTCAATTGCAGGTATTTTAGTGGTACGTGCTGTATCAAAGAGTAAGAATTTAACTGCACCTGTGAAGTTTCCCATTTTCCTTTCAGTATTGTAACTATACTGAACAGTAGAGCAGTCTCCTCCTCTTTTACTTCCTATCTGTAAGCCAGTTGTTCAAAGGATGATGAAGTTTTCTTTCATTTCATGAAAACTGCTGCTTTGCAAGCATGTGTTAGAGGACATGACTACACACTTTTTTAAAAATCTAAACATTCTTTTGACTGTCACCTCTATATACATGCTTGTTAACTTTCAGGGACTGTAAATAGATTTGAAGGATGACTTCACTTCAAAATATCCACTTTCACAGCCCTTGTAATTCTTCAAGCTTCTAATGTCTATCATAATTTTGTAGCTCTACTTGGTAGAAAAATTAAGATGGTTGGGTTTTTTTTATGTCTCTTAGCCATTTGTGAAGCCCGAAAGCAAGTTTTGGCCCACAATTGCTCGCATTGATGACATATATGGAGATCAACACCTGGTTTGTACCTGCCCACCAATGGAAGCCTATGAGTCTCCATTCTCTGAACAGAAGAGAGCATCTTCCTAAGACTGCTTCCAGCTGCCTGCATTTTTGACTCCATCAGGATGGCTCTTTCCTGATTTCCTGGGGATATTTATACTGTGTATATTTTGAATAATCAGCACGTTTGTTAATTGAATCACTGCTCAGTTAAAATGTGTAAATACAATCAGTATGTTAGGTGTAAACAAAATGTGATTGTTCCACAGCAGTTGACGTTGGAAGTTGCCTTGATTCAGCATTTTGTCTGTTTTATGCTAAAGTTTTGACAATTAACACCCAATTTGCAAAGTGGCATGGAAGATACAGTTTAAAAAGTAGAAAAGATGCAAATACCTAAGGCAATACTAATAAATATTAACTGCAGGAGTAATCGTTTATATTTTGTAAAAAAAAGATGAAGTAGATTTTCAAATTTACTTCACATACTACCACTAACTAGCATTGCCAGTGTTAATACTTCATACTGATTTTTTTACCTATCAGTGTTAGTAGTCTAATAAAATTAGTCAGAATTTTAAGTGTTGTCATGTTTTGGATTTAAATTTTTCAGCTGGCTTTGTCCAACAGAGCAGTATGAAATTGTGAAGGTTAAGTTCTGATTTGTGACAATTGCCACAGCAGCAATAAACTTCTATACAAAGGAAAATACTGTCAGAGATTAATATTTAAATAAATCTCTGATTTTTTTTTTTAATAAGTTAGAATGATCCATTTTACCAAGCGGTAACAAACAATCTTTTTCTATATCATATTGTTTTTTCCTAGTAGCCCCACCTAATCCTTCTCTTATTCTGGAGAAGGCATAAAAGACCACTGTGAACTTCTTAGTATTACTGAAATCTTGGGTAAAAAAATATTCTCTTTCCACAGTTTCTCAAGTCTCTTATTTTGGACACTGGCACTCTTTTACACAGAGCACTCAATTTGCCTTACTTTGTCTACAGCTGGTGTAAAAACTGATTCACAATTTAAGCTGGTGCTCCAAGAACACCAGACCAGAGCCCTCCTGGTGCCATATTAAATCACTTTGTGGCCAGAACTCAGACCTTAAACCGGGAGCCTTGTCCAGTGTGTTCCCAATCAAATTTACATAAAACCAATCCTCTCACTTGTTACACAGCCAGACCTCTGTGCTGCCAGCACATTTGAAAGAAACCTGCCCATGTCTGTGCAGAGTTGTCTGTGTTTGATGTACGTGAGCAGCCCTGAAGGGACCAATTCCTTCAGCCACATGAAGCACAGTTTTGATGAATTAGGAAACAGCCACTGGGGCAGCACCATGACCACAGAAAGGACCATACAGTTTTGCACCTTACAACCACCCACTACTCAACCTCTTCTTGAAGATCTGCATAACACTCAGCCTGGGAACTCTCTCTGAAGTGAGACAAATGACACTGGTGTTCACAGAAATATTTTAAGTACTGTAAATTTTGTGTCTTCTGCAGTGAAAGTTTTGGGACTGCAACTTTTTCATTACCTACCTTATGACTTCAGTGGGGGGCTTTACACAAAGAGACTGCAGATGATAGGAGACAGGAACAGCTTTCATTAAAGCAAAGTCAGGCCAGATACCAGTTTTTTTGTGAAAAGCTGCACCCACATCCTAAATCACCTCAATACATAGTGAAGAAAATCAGAATTTTTTTACTCTAGGATTCACTACTGGAAAGGGTGTCTTTTGGTAGCTGTTGATATAGTGCTAAGGATGTAAAAAAATCATGAAAAAGCACTGCAGACTTGTAATGTGAGGAAAGGACAGTCTTTCTGTGTTGCCAATCTAATTCTACAGTCTTGAAAAGATACTTCAGTATTTGTTAAAAGCTGTTTCATGTTGCTTGATTATGTCACTGAAAAAAAATATATTAAAAAACTGGTTTACATATTTTTGTATAAAGCAGATAACTTCCCACTGTTGACCTCAAACTGACAAAATTTATCTTGGTTGGAGATAATTGGTAAAATCTATCCAATGCAAAATAAAGCATTAGAGTATTTTACAGTGCTCAGCTGAAAGGTAGAAAGCCACAAGTCTTAAGCGCTTACCACACAGATGTGATGAATCTTACAAAGGTAAAATCACATGTGTTCTCTCCAGAAAATACTGAGCTACCTGTAGCACTGGGCTACAGGCTGCCACTGCAACCTCCGTGCCTGCAGAGGGAATCTGACTCCCTCACTTGACCAACCCCGTGCAGGAATCCCACAGCTCCCAGCTGTGCCCACAATGCAGCGGGACAGGCAGGACCCCTCACACTCCGGGACATGAACAGAGCACCGCTACAGCCTGTGAGCGACTCCGTGGGTATCAGTGTCATCACTGGATTTTGGGTTGGGATTGTTTCGCCTCTTTTTAAATTAAGTGTTCTTTCATTGAGAAACTAGTTAAGGAACATAAAGCCTCACACCCGAAAAATATGGCCACCTAAGGAAAGCATTTAGTAATCTGAGAAATAAATTCTGTAAAAATCTTATGACTTAATTAAGTGGATAATAGTAAAAACAAAACTAGCAAATTTTCTGAATCATAAAATATTTAATAAGGTATATTTGGGGGAGGGGAGATATATTGTATATAAAATTTCAGATCACGATATGAAGCGATTTGAACCGTCTCCAAGCTAGCACTGCCTTTAATGCTGTGTAGATGTATTGCCACTGATACAAGACCTACTAAAAGCATACAGTTTAACTAATACAGAAGTGGCTTTTTTTATATGAACTATTTTTTACACAACTAGAGTGTCTTGAATACCCTCTTTAAGTGCAAAAAACACAGATCACTTTACACTAATGCAGCAACAATGCATTCATATTGTTCTCATTAGTCATTAGTAGTCAACTTGCATAAGATACAAGAAAAGCACAATGAAGCTCACAAAAATAGACTAAAAATCAGCCTGTTCTTGCAAAAAAATACAGCATAATAGAAGAAAAAGACAAAAAAGGGATTATGCACACCACAGAATTTGCTGTTTAATCCAAATGGCTTAAGTGCTGAATCTGTTTCTTTTTCCTGGTTTTTTGTGAGTTTTTCTTTTGCTTTGGATTTTGTTATTGGGTTCTTTTTTTTTTTTTTTTTGTAAATTAAACCACATGGACCAGGCACAACTAATATTCAAGAGGCAGTGTGTAGCTAAAACATCACTAAGTTTTTTTCATCCCCAACATTGTTTGACACAATTTACTTTCCTCTGTCCTGAGGTAGTTACAAAAAAACAAATCATAAATTAAGCATCAGCTAGGCCAGTAAGAGCTGAGGCTTTTCTTTTTCTCTTTTTTTTTCTTTTTTTTTTCTTTCTTCTTTAAAAACTATTTGTTAACTGGCCAAAACTACCCTTGATGTTAAAAGACAGCTGAGAATTAGAGTTCTCACAACACCAAAAAATGGCTATGAGGGGAAGAGGGTTAGCTGCTTAAAAATGTGACAATACGTTGAGTCCCATCAAGCTGGCTGGTCCACTGCTGAATTCCCCATGTTTATTCCCCTTTACTGTCTATAAAGTCACTGGGAGAAGTACAGAAGGATCTGAGCACATCATCGTCCTTTACTGTAACCAGGAAAGAACTGGTCCAGTAGTGTCTGCAGGATCTTGTTGGGAGCCATGGAGTAGCCCTTCCCCAGGTCGTAGCGGCAGGCGGGGCAGGTGAACACCTCGGCTCTGAAGGAGCGCTGTAAACAACTCTAGGACACACAAAGACAGAGAAGCAAACTGTGACAACTTTGTTTCAGACTGACAGCTTAACCAGCAAAAGTAAGGGATCACTGTAAACCAAAGGCACAGTCTGCTGCACTACCAGAAAAAAGAAGTCTTTGCCAAGCCCTCAGGCGCCTGACTCTGCCTGTGACTAAAATGTCGGAGCAAAGGAACTCTTCTCGGTGCTGGGATGTGAAACACTGTGCTTAGGAGGAATTGAATCACTGCTGAGGTTTCCCCTTCATTTCCACTAATGCCTTCCTGTGAGTCACAGCCAATCTTCAGCTTCAGAGATTGCTACAGTTTTCCAGACCATCATTTCAAGCGGAAGGTGAATATAACACATATACTGTTTATGTGACAATCTCCATCCACCTCATCAGAACAGATTCAGTGAAGCCTTACAGATACATGCAGGATAATACAGTCTGTAACACATTAGCATCTGTGCTGTCATCCTCGCTACGTTTCTGCAGACTGCTGAGCATCGTAAATTTGTCAAGGCATATCTGTGTCCAAACAGCAATAGCAGCTTACGATCAAACTATTCCCTAAAACTTTAGCTGGATGTTACATTGTATTGTCAAATATTTACCAACATCTTCAAATACTTCAAATACTGTGCTTTCTGGGTTTGCTGCCATTCAGCTTTCTCTTCTTTCTTTTTCCATGGTTTTCCAATTTCCATAATTCTAAATATTAACTCCTTCATAACATTTCTAATGTTTTTCAAGGAGACGTAATTGTTCCATGTGTGCAGGCCACATGGAACAACACCGTGGTTTTCACTGGAGTGGTAGTGCACTTCTTGAGCAGGAACCTTGCATTACCGAATACCGCGCTAGGATGGTAAGAATTGGAGTCCTTTTAGGGTCTCAGGCAGAAATACTAAGTATGGCAGGCACCATTCAAATATGCACAAATCAGTGCATGGTTCTTTACACACCAGTGCTACAAAATTAACTCCAGTCCAGATTTGAATCCAGGCTCCTTAGATTATATCCAACTGACCAAGATTTTAAGACACATGAGTAATGTACTGACTTCCATGGCCCTGCTACCAAACATGAACAATGCCAAGAACAACAAGATAATACAGCTTTCTCTGAATGAGCCCAAAAAATTTTCCCTTTCACACCTCTTAATAGAGAGTTATAAAATCATAAAACCTGGCTTTATTTCTTAACGATGTAAAATTAAATCATTGATATTGTGCCAAAATCTAACCTCTGGACCTAACTAATTCCTAGTGCACTTCCACTGATCACAAAGGCATGAAAGCAATGGTAAGCCTCACTCATTATGTCTCTCAGGAACTATATGAAACATACTTCCACTCTTCATTACACAAAATTAAGGTGTTTACACAGCAAACACTGAATGGGAACTTGTTGCCTGTTTTTGCTCAGAACATTATGCAATTATTACTGTCTTTCTAAAACCCATATGGCTTTGGTGACTGGTGTCTGAGAGCCAAGAAAACAGTTTAGAGCAAGGCAGTTTATTCTTACTTTACAGACGTTGTGGAGGCACTCTGTTGTCACTGGCTGGTAAACCAACTCCTGGCAGCAGACACACATAAAGGATTGTTCCAGTTTCTTCAGAAAATTCTAATGTAGGGCAAAGGAACAAAAGAGACAAACTCTATTACAGTTCTTGTAAATGCCACTTACTACATAAAGATGATGTATTTCCAGAAGTTCTTAAGTCCTTCCTATCTCTGAGCACAGCTTTCTAGAAGTAATCAGGAAGCAGGTCTTTAAGGGCTTAATTTCCCTGCTCTTCTACAAATCGATGAATCATATAATCAGAGAATGGTTTGGGTTGGAAAGGGCCTTGAACAACACCTGTTCCAACCTGTGTGTGAAGGGCAGGGAATCTTCCACTTGACCAGGTTGCTCAGGGTCCCATCCAACCTGGCCTTGAACACTTCCAGGGATGGGGCATTTGTTTCTGGGCAACCTGTCATAGAATTATTTTCTGCCTAAACAAAATGTAGTGACTAAAACCATCTTTCTTCATGTCTGATTTCCAACATTAGCACAGCATAAAAATACATTTATTATTTCAGAGAAAACATGCTCTCTTCAAGAATGAAAATAAAAATGCACTTTTAACTTCAAAATCGTTTTTGATCAAGGAAAGGATCTCTATTATGGAGGCATTAACCCATCCCTCAAAAGCAAATTGCACAAGCGAGGCTTATTTTCTTGAAATATAAAGTCTTACAAATTAAAAGCAATGCTAGACAGTCTATATTTCAACAAGCAAATGAGGTTCACCAAGCAAATGAGGTTTTAAGAGGGACTCAAGATTCTTCCTAATAATTTAAAGAAAAGATAAACAATAAAAATTATGCATGCAGCAAACATACTGGTCCTTCCTTAAGGGAAGCAAGTACTTCATCCCACAGCTTCTGGTTCATGCAGTCTTCTCTAATCAGCCATTGCTGCTCTTGGGTCAGCTGGAAAGCTTCTCCTTTCCCTCCATCTCCCATCCTCATGGCTTTGGGTGTATTCGTAGGTTCCTCTATACCTGCTTAGGATGGTGATCACCAGACACAGTAACAAGAGTGTTAGTCTGAACTAACAGAAGGGAAACACAAAACTGTTCCTAGAAGGAAACACGGATCACATTTGTGAGATGCAGCTCACAAATTCCTGCTCCAACTCATACTATTCAGCATTGTTATGGATTGCAGCACACACCTGCACAGAAGAATGTTCTTTTTTTGCAGAACTTAAGAGTAAAAACACAGTAGGAGCAGTAAAAAGGATTAAGACCCTTACACTACTACTTAATTAAAGAGCATATTAATTTACATTAGTATTCCAAACAACTTCACACTTCACAGAGTCCATGTCTTAGAACATGACAGACTTTGCTACAAATGCTAAAAAAGTAAAAAATAAATACCATCATCAATTGTCCTTTTCTGGCTTCCGTTACTTTGGCTGGTTGGCTCCTGCTTCACAGTTTGCTTTTTAACCTTATCTTTCTTCTCCTTACCAGCCATGGCTTCCAAATAACCTTCTGGATACTAAAATTAAACAGCACAGATTTAAAACAAAAATCACTGGCATACAGGAACAACCAAATACCAAAAGGATTAACTTCTACAAGACTTCAGATCCCCATGACTACAAAATAAAATAATTACAAAATAATTTTGAAGTCCTATATGATGGAGAAAACATTTAAATTAGTATCTATCATGAAGAAAGCCTAGTCAAGTTGAAGAATCTAATCCATACTCAACTGTATTAAACAGTATGTCTGTACCTGTTTGTCTGTATGTCTGCCTGATTTGTATAGTCTGTTACAAACTATACAAATCAGGCCGATGATGGTATGCTGTAAAATATACCATTGCCTTGCCAAGAATAGATGTTAATTCTTTCCATCTTTCTATCTTTCATGGATTCTACAATGCCAAAACTATTCACGGGTCAGCCTATTTCTGTACTTAAAATGCACTACGTATACAAACTTCTCAATGACATGAAGACAAAAATACATAAAAATGCACAGGGTTTTTTGGTTTCTTAGACAGACTCTGGCCACCTGTAGAAAAATTTTTTCCAGCCCAAGAATCTCAAAACTGGACACAAATTCTGGTTTTTCCAATCCAAATATGCAAACCAATTTACTGCCAGGGCAGAAAGCTTCATTCACAGTTTCTTCTGCTGTGTCACTATCACAGGATTCTTTCAACTTGCACATAATCTGTAGTGGTTTTTAGTATTAACAGCTGCCACTCTGGAGTACAAGGAAAAAAAGGGAGCTTTAATTCATTTCTCTGGAATTTGTTTACTGGAACTAAGAATAAAAACAACTGTCTGAGTCCTGATACCAACTTGTAGGCTCAGACCCAGCTTCTTTGACCGCTCCATTCCTTCGGAAGTCCAAGGTGCAGGCTCAACATCATCTCTCCTCAGAAGATAGCGCCAAACTAAAAATCCACATTTTCCAATTTCTGGCCAATATTTCACCACCTAAAGAACAGTATAAAATTACTGCCATTATTTTATCACAAGCCAAACACATGCACATCATCATATTTAAATTGTAAAGAAGAAGAAATGAGAAGACTGATTTATACATTATTACTATATACAGCAGTTCTTCCCTCAGCTGTGGAATTTTTGTACTTCTTATAAATACAGTGCTTTTAAAAGGCACGCTCCTTTGTTTCAGAGACTAAGAAGTCTTTAAACAAACCTAGGATATAGTTGGAAGGACTGAAGAAATAATGAAACAATCTGATTGCAGGGATGAATTTAACTCGATAAGCACATGCAAAGCTGCTTATATATTCAACATTATATATCCCATTACAGATTATGTTCTACAATCACTGCTCTGAATAATTTCATTTTGTTTCACTTTGCAGAATAAACTAAAGATAAAAAGCTATAGTAAAGAAAAAATTACTATTTCTTCCAAGCAATAATGAAGAATAGGCAGACTAACACATAGGAAGCTTTTAAAAACAGATTAAGAGAAATTTTACATCTCAGAGATCAGAATACCTTGTAAATGCCATCGTATCTGTTGCCTTCCTCTGGGGCATATTTGCTGATCCGCCGTCCTTTTGAACTGCGCACTACTCTGACTGGTTTACCAGCTCTCCAATTCTTTGACTCTGCTCCATTTTTGTCATCCAGTGGGGCATCACAGTTAAGAGCCAATGCCCTAGGAAGACATTTAAATTCTTCATAAGCTGGATTGCTTCAACCAACAGTTTTGAGAGTTAACATAATTAAGTCATATGTGTTTCCCTTGTCTAATTCTGCTTTGTCAAGCAGCGTAGACAATTTCAGTGTGTTTTTTAGCAGAATTGATGGAAGAAATGAGATCCATAGTATAATGCATGGTAAGAAAATAGGATGGGAACACAAAATATTATGTTGTCTAGGTTCCACGTGAAGACTCATCTGAAACTGCTAGATAAAACAAACCAATCTTTTTAGACTTAACATTCTTCATTTTTAAAAATAATCCCTTCCTAAATAGCATTGAAGAAATTAAAATTATAACAAAAGGCAAACTTTCCCTATTGCTATCCCCCACCAGTAGACTTCCAGGCTTTTTAAGTGTGTGCACAAAAGCAATGAATATGACGAAAAATATACAGAGAAAAAAGTACATAATAACCATTCAAAAAAGCTCTAGGTACTATACCTGTCTCATATGATACATAAAATACCTCAGAGAAGGGCTTAGAATCATAGTAGCTAATTTAAGGACAAGAAAACTCCTTTACCCATGAAGACCCTCTTCTAGAAATCTGGAGCCAGACTGTATGGCCAAGCTGCCTTAAGAAACAGTATTTTTACTACCACTGACTTGAAAGAATTGAAAACCCTCCAGAATCAGCCACAACTCAAATGATGGCTCTCAAAACAGAAGAAATAATATGGGTTATAAACAGACATGGTACAAGTATAGAACCCCATTGTAGAGAACAGTAAGAGATAGGCACACTATGCCAACATTAAAAATGTTTTCCATATAAAAACAAAACTTGCAAAACTATCTGGACAAGCAAAACTAATACAGATTCAACTACACAGAATCATCATCATCTTCTGAATAAAAGTGCTGAGAACTTGTATCAAGCTCAGTAAACGAGAGCAGCATGTTGTTACTCCATGTGCACTAATGCTTTCAAAGCTAAGTAGTTTTGCCCGTGGATTTTTCATTGGCTAAGAGCAGAGAAATGCTTACACTAAGGAGTCCAGCTTTTATTTCTGCATCCCAAAACAATTTTGCTCTATTTGCTGAATATGCTTGTAAAACTACTTCCATCTTTCTTCCCTCCTTGTTCTCGTTCATTTTCACATCACATACTCCCTCCCATTCTCAGAGGCCAAGTCAGGCTTTTCTTCTTTCTCCTCTAGACAAATTGAAAGAATCCCTCTCTAGCCTGCCTGAGAGCCGCAGAACATATCTAAATGCAGACCTGGCAAACAAAAGTTCTCAGTGACTCTCAGCATCCCACAGGTGTTCAGAGGTCAGTTGTGTAATAGATTATGCTCTTAGAAAAGGATGGAGTACTCTTTGTTCAGGCAGCCTTTAGAGGATGGAAAAACACTTCAAGCAGATGATTAATTCTTCCTCTGGATATATGTTCTCTTTCAAGTACCTGTTCTGATAAAGCAGCACCCTAATTCCTTGCTTTTCATAGAAAAATACAATGGAAGAAAGGGCTAGCAAAATAGAAAATATTTCCTTCATCATGGGAAAATGAAAATGCTTTCCTCTTACTTAAATTTATAACTGATTTACCCACTGGAGAAGAAACTTTAAAAAAGAAACACCC
>VYZT01044345.1:122322-133274 GCA_013400735.1 Pomatostomus ruficeps | reverse complement strand
TGTAAATCAATGTGGATGTCTAGTGGTTTGATCCCCAAACTTCCCAGCTGTGATATGGAAGATCTACCTGATTGTAGCAAATCTCTCTGCCAGGCATTTTTAAGCCTCTGGTTTGTGCAGCTGAATTCACAATTGCTTTCATATAAGGACCCTGAATTTTTGTTTTTACTTTTTTTCTTTATATAACTGTGGCCCCTTGCGGTGGTTAGTGTACTGTGCTTTACTCACATTGAACAGCACCCTAAAAGTAACTCGCCACATAGGTTTAAAGGGAGTGTGGTATCCAGATCTGTTAGCACTGTCACTGTTCGCTGGAATAATATTGCTCTTATCAGACAAAGCAGATCAGACTTGTAATCCAGAGACCTCTGGGGTTTTTTTCCTTCTTTCCTCGGTATGGTTTGGGGCTTTTAATAAGAGCGCTTTGGGAACCTTTTCCGCACTGTTGTGTATGCATGAAAAATACCACCTCCCGGCCCCACGAGTTGGAGAACAAGTTTCAAAAAGGAATATTTGTCCTAAGGGTTTTCCCCAGAGACACTGAAACTAATTAAAAGGCTCCTATTAACTTCAAGAAGCTTTGGATCTGATCACTGATGTTTTTGCTTTCGGAGCGCTGCCTCTAACAGTGGTTTTCAAGCCGTGTGTGAGGCAGCCTCACTCCGGTGGTGTTCCTGTTCCCAGCAACTGGTTGTCCCTTGGAACAGGCCACAAATGTATAAAACAGATTCGCCTCTTTATGAAACCATTCTCAGATGAAACCATTTAAACTTGCTTTAAAAAGAAAGGAAATAATTATTCCATTTACTTTAAGGGTTAATTACACTGGCTAACTAGACTATGCAATAGAGGAAGGATCCAGGGATCTTCAACCTAGGAGTGAAGTCATGCCCCTTACTAGTAGAGAAAAGAATGGTAATTGCCTGCTGTGAGTATGAACGTATTTTGCTGGCTAGCAAAGAAATGGCATTGACAACTGGCAAACCCACTCTGCTGAGGAAAAAATGTATTTTTGAGACAGGCACACAGCCAGCATTTTCATTCGGGAAGTCTCATAAGTGGAATCAAAACTCTTGCGGAGGTAATATGAAACTGTGCGTTAGAAGGTTGGTTTTTTTAATCCCACATTTAATTCTGTCAACATTTCATGCTGAAATAAGAAAAATATCCCTTAGGTTGGTTTTAGTCAATCCCCCTCATCTTGGTTTTTCCCCCCACCCCAGTTCCTTTCTCCACCCCTCACCTCAAGACTTCTTTCAGCAACGCATTTGTTTAGAAAGCAGCGGTCCTTTGGAAAATGGTGATATGGCCTCCTCTAAGATGAGCTGTGTGAGCAGTGCCCAGTATTTTGAACCTGGCCCTGATCTGGGGATGTGTTGAAGACCGTGGATTTACATAGGAAGAGTGGTCTGGTGGAGAAGTGGCAGGTCTGGGGAGCAGCAACCCGTCCAGGTCACATCTTGGCACACCTGTATTTTCTGCAACCCTTTTGGCTCTCACATAGCAATGGCAGTTTTGAGATGAAGTAAGAATTGTAAAACCACCGTGTGATAGGGAAATTCAATTGAGATGAAAGGGCAGAGCTGAGATCTTAAAGATGGAGCAAGTCTTACACAGCCCATCTAATAATAGTAGGAACAGAAATTACCTGTTTCAGTGCATTTAGGGAGAGAGTCCTAGCATCATGTCTGTAAATACATTTAGGTCTTATGTAGGTCTAAGATGAGTAGACATTGTAATTGATTCTCTACAAGTCTCTAGGTGGCCATACTGGGAATTGTTTGGTATTGAGGTCTTCTGAAAATCTTATCTACAATGTAGACTTGCACCTAATCTTTTTTACTGTAATTAAGACATGAGGACTCGTGAAATATTAACCCTCTGCCATTGTGCTTAAGGATTTATAAAGAGCTGAAACTGTGGCTCATAAATCTGTATACAGGCACTTAAACAAATAGCCTGGTTTCCCAAAGTGCTGAGCACGCAGCCTTTCCGGTTGATTTTCTAGGGTTTGGCCTAAAAAAGGCTTATAGAGCTGAGCTCCCATTCTTTCCATTCCTCCCACTCCTTTTAGTGGTTTAAACTGTGTTCCTCTCTATAGGACTTCACTTTGCAGTGATGTCTGCTGCATTTGCTCTATGTCACTTGCAAAGAAAGTCATTAAAATACGTTGTATGGAGAGTTTGAAATTGCAGGTATCCTGGAATTGCCTTAATATGATGCCCTTTCTGTACCAAAAGCTTCATTTCATCAAAGTTCTTTGACAAATCAATTTTTACCTAAATGTCTGCTACTCGTTATGCCTATCCTGGCTTACCATGCTTCAATGTACAGCATGTAATTCGACTATGTTTTTGGTGTTTGTTTGTTAGGAATTAGTCTAAAGTCAGCTTCCTACTTTGTATACTCTGGTGAACAGCTTTCTGGTAGCAATTGTTTCTTGTCATCAGACATCAGGATTCATAGAAGTCCTCAAGACCATTTCTTGGTATCATTCATTTCTCCAGTCATTCTCTTCCTTATAAATTGAACACTGCAATAAATGCTCCATTGTTTATGATTTAGCTTGGAAAGTCCATTATGTTCAGTCTTCTGATCTTTGTTGGTACATTTGGTGTGGTTCTTTATCACAAAGAACTTTAACATAGGGGAAATAAAATAACTATTTAATGCCATAAGTTTCTAATAGGGCATCTCTCCCACTCAACCCCCCATTTTTAAAAGAATTCATAAATGAACAAACTTGCTGCCTGAAAATTGGTTGGTTGGGGCTTTTCTATTTGTTCCAGAATAAGTAGCATAACAAAGTATGAATGTGCAACAAAAAGTTGTATAAGCATAGAAGAACATTTGGAACAGGAGCTAGAGAAGGCATTAACATCAACTTTAAAAAACTGGAGGCAGGAAATAAATGTTGGGGATTTTTCTAGAAATGATTAGTTACTGTGCTGAAGTTTTTTGTCCTGGCAATTTTGTGATGACACTGCCATGGCAAAACAGAGAACAAAATAAAAACTTCTCAAATTCTTAAAAGAGTAAAAAAAATCTCAGATGATTGTTCATGCCAGGAAGAAAGAAAAAACAACAAAAAAGGAAGATGTTTTAATAGTCAGTCTGGATTTCTTGTAAACAAAGATGAAAGTAATTTTGGAGAGGTTTCTACTTAGAACGGATTGAGATTTTTATTCTGTGCATTGTTTTATAGTACTGCCAAAAATTATAATCGATGAAGGTAAATACTAAAGATAAAATACATTTGTCGTTAACTCTGGGAAATATTTTTTGTCTTTTTACAAAAGCATGTATAATAACATTTAATAGGATTGAAAAGTGAGGGGCAGACAGAAGTCTTCTATCGATTCAGGGATATACTGCACCTGCCTACCATTTTATTTGGCCTGAGTATAAATAGAGGTCTTTGGGCCAGATTATCATTAATCTCTCATCTTTCATTATTATTCAGTAATTTAATCCACAAAATACTTTAAGTGGTATATTATGACCCTTTGATTTCTAAATTATTTTCCTCATAGATCTTTTTCTCCTTGTGTGTTTATTGCATTCCTGGGCACATGGAGGAAACTCTGGGACTGCTAGTAAGGCCAGAGCAGTTTTCTGATCAGAAAACAGTTCACTTTGACTTTTGCATTGTAAAGTACTTCTAAAGGGAGGCTTTTAAACATGAGAGCAGAACTGAGCATGAACCGACATTGCAGGACTGAGTCCTTCAGAAGCAGGGCTGGCTTTGTGCCTGGACTTGCACTCACTGAAACTACGAGACAGGTGTGAAATAGAGCTGTGCTTGGCGTGTCCAAAATAGGCCTCTGAATGAAAATGAAATGTAGAACGAGGTTCTAGATGTGTTTCATTACAGTAGGCTCTGGAAGAATTACAGAAGTAAAAGAACAGCCCTTTCCACTCTCCTCCTCCTACGTACAGGTAACTGCAGCTGCAGGGAGAGCACTGTGGTCTCAGGCTATCAAAAAGAACTAAACAGAAGCCTCTGTTACAAACACTGTGAGGGTACTTGTTTGTTCAGTGATGCATTTACTAATAAAATGAATTCAGCATTTTATTAGTAAATGCTGACAATAGGAATGTTCAAATAAAAAATCTCATCTGTCCAAAATTTAAACAGGTCATATGTTTGAAGACCCAGTTAATGTAATTTTTAGTCAGTTTTCACAGAATCAAGTAATGCTTGAGGGCCAGAAGGGACCTCAGGAGGTCATCTGGTCATCGTTTTCCTCTATTACCTTTTGCACTTGAGCAAACCTGTGAAACAAAAATGTGAGCAAGCTGCAAAATACTGCCCTGGGTGAGACCTGAATGATGTAGAGATTTGAGAGCAGAAAGATCTTCTTGTATTTCCAATGTACTTTCAGAAAAAAATAGATGTTGAAATGAAGTCGTCCAAACTTTGGAGAAATATCTGAACTCTGGGACAGTCACCAAAACCAGACTTGAAAAAAAAACCATTTAAAAGGAATATTAATATGCAATGAATGTTTATGAAAGAGGCAAAATTGACATCTGTGCATATCAAACGTCTCTGCTTAAGAACAGAGCTGTTGGCAGCAGGAGTTCAGTCCAAGCTGGGCTGAGGTAGTGCATTTCCTCAAGTGAACTGTTTGCCCTCTGTCTACAGCCTTTTAAATCTTCTGTTCTACTGAAGGATCACTCAAAAGAAGTCTCACTATTCCTTGTTTAGTGTTAGAAATTTCTGCCTGGTGAATTTTAGCATTTACATCACTGGAAACTGTGGTTTTGTTATCAATTTCCTTTCCCCTTTACTCATGTCACTCCCAAAATAGGTGATCAAGTATTACTTCAGTGTTATCCTCCCAAAAGTCAACTAGTACAACACGCATGATGACTGAGTACACCCTTCTCTCAGCCTCACCTCTTGTGATTCTACACATCTTCTTCTATTTACATATATGGCTCTTGGAGCTACCTACCCCCAAAATCACAGTTCCTACCACCCAAAGCACACCCTAGCTTAGAGAAAGCTTGCTTCTAAAAATAAAACTTCATTCAAGATCTTGTCCTTTTTCTGAGACAACCACCCCACGTGTCAGTACTAGAAAGAAACACCTGTCCCTTAGGCCTGGAGAGACTCAGCTCTTCACCCCGTGTCAATGGGTCCTGTACTGGAAATAGACTACAGACCACTTTAATAATTGCTTTCTTTTGTTTGTTTCCTTTTAGTTACTAGGGAAAAACAGAAACATTCTAAACCAAATTCAAAGGGACTTGGTCATCTCTATTTCCCCATCCAGGAGAAAAGGGGTAAAATCTGTTTTGAGTTTAGCTATCAATCTAGTAGTAAATTGAATTAAATAAGAAAATGTTTGAAAGCCGAGTTGTATTTCATTCCAACTGCATTGCTGATTTAAATGGGGTCGTGGGAGGGGAATAGGGCTTAAATATTCAGCATTTTATGATCAAATATCCCTTGTGCTTCCACCACACCACCTCTGGAGACAAAACAGAAAGCATGTTTGGAACAGCTCATTGCTGCCATGCTGCAAGGCCTGGTGCCTGTTGTATCAAAGCATAGCCCAAAGCAGAGTGAGGTGCTGAGCTGCACCAGGGCTGTTGGCTCTGTGTGTTTGGACGTGTGTGGGGGAGCTTGCATGTGCACGTTGGGCCTCGTTCAAGCATCACAAGAGCCAGAGCTCATGCTCTGTGTATGCTACAGTGGACTTCCCAGGCAAGTGAAGGAAAGGAAAAAAGGGTTCCCCAACTGAAAAGCATGCTAGTGAAGGAAAATGCCATTTGAAGGATCAGTGGGCAGGAGGGGAATAATGCTAGTCAAGAGTTTTCCAAAGGCAGGGAAAGAAAGCAAGTCTGGCCTTTAATTCTGAATTCCATGAGCAGGACAGGGAGGGAAGTGCATCTCTGGCATTTATTTAATGTATGGATTTTGTAAAAGTGTCTGTGTCACTAATTTGTATTGGATTTTCTCTGGGTCTTACGGTGTTAGGCAGGCTCAGCAGAGTGACAGATATACCAGCTGAAATGAGAAAAATGACCTTCACAGAAATGGAGGCTGCTATTCACCAACATGTAACAAAAGGAAATACTGTGAATAAGCATGTTGATTTCCAGCACACCTGGGAAGTCCGGCATTAATGGCAAAGCCCATCATCCTGGTGTGGTCTTCAGGCAGTGACACTAGTTCAAAACTCAGCAGATCTTACCCACATCGCAGGTGTTAAAGACTTTGATTCAGTCCCTCAGACTCAGTGTTTTGTCTAATGTTTCAGACCCAAACACAGAGCCCTGGTTTCAATTCTCATCTCTGACTCTTGGGCTATTTCTTTCTGTTGTCATGAGGGCTCCCAGTTTGAGGCTGAATGCCTTGGTGCTCCACATTGCGTGGTTGTTGGCTTGCAGTCTTGGTACACCTGGGAGCCAGCTCTGATCCCCAGGTGGAGAAACTCAGTTGGGTAGGAACACATCAAGACACTGATCTGAGCTCCAGTGTCACCACCACTAGCAAGGTGGGTGTGATTGGTTGAAACTACATGGCACAGGAGATATAAGAAGACATAGAAAAGGGTCAACACATCCCAAACTGGGAATTTGTGAACTGAGAGATGATGAACAGGTAGGACAGACAAAACATTTGCCCAAATGCTGAAGCATGGACTGACTGTATCAAGGTCCAGCCATGGACTGTGAGTCCTGCTGCAGCAAACACTGCAGGAGGAAGCTGAAGCAGTGCTGTTGATGAAGTTTTAACTTCTTACCATTTGTAAAGAGCTCTGGAGTGCACTCTCTGCTAGATTAACCTGCACTGAATTCACATCCATTTATATGGGAAGACATGTATTTTTAACATTAGTTCTGCTGCATGTTTAAATGAGACATGCTTTACAATGTAATTAAGAAACTTCCCACAAGTGTCAGCTCACACTTTTCCCACTTTGCTAATGCCTTCAGTGCACAAAAGCCATGAAGAAAATCTTTCCGTGACATGATGGCATTACCAGCTCTTTTCAAGTGGGAGGACTGTACTCCTACACAGCAGATTTTCCCTGTGTTGTGGTATTCATGCAGCAAAGATCTGTACTTCTGAAGGGTTTCTTGTTTAAGCTCTTTCATGCTTCTTGCCTTGGAGACTTCTTTTAGATTTGTAGCCAAGAGGAGGTCAGGAAGTGCTCCATGCTGCAGCTTCTTTTTCTGTATATGTTTCCGTGTGGTTCTCCACAGATCCATGGAACACATTCCCTTCCATCTCTCTCCCTTTCAGAGTAGTTTATGTTTCATTATTTGCAGATGGAAAAATGACAACTTGACAGACAGGGGAGGATCTTTTTACTTAAATCATCTTCTTTCAGGCTCTCACAAAGTATAATGGGATAATACTGAGAATGCAAAAACCAATTGGATTTTATTTGACCAGTGTGTGAAAAACGAACTTCCGTGCACATTTCCATGCAAGATTATTTTTAGCTGTCATTCTGCTGATGGAATTTGTCCATCTTCATAACTTTCCAATTTGGCCAAACTACTGATGCATTTACTGATGCCATTACTGCCTTTGATTTTAGGGGTCTGAGTATGGCTTTACAAAGTCTGTATTTTCAATGCTTCTGAATTTCTTTTTTCATTGCTAAGCACACAGAATAACAACTAGGGGTAGATTCAATCTTGAAAAAGCCACTAGGAATTTTTAGCCGCCTGAACCATCCCAACTAACCCAAGACACACAAGCTCTGTTCCCCAGTTTTGTTTATTCTTTTCCTACCACGATTTACAGCCAAAACACACTAGCTGTGCTCGCTCCTCACATCCCAATCACAAAATCAGAAAAGACTTTGTTGAACTGAGCAACACTGTTAAGCCCTTGTCTAACAGTTTCAGATTCGTTTAACTGTGTGCACAAAGTTAATTTAGTTTCACAAAAATCTCTGTGTGATCTCAGTCATGTTAGTAGGAGCTCTGAAAAGTGGTGGAGTTTGAGGGCAGCATCCTGCCTGCTGGTTGTGCCAAGCTGCTTCTCTTGTGCTTCTTTCCCTGCTATTACATTTCAGTTCTGTGGAGGAAAACACTGAGAGGATGAGGCCAGAACTTATTCAAAATCTTTCAGTGGCAAATGGAGTGGTGGGGAAGAATGGGACTCAGGGAAGAGCCTACCTTGAAGTGGAGCAATCAGCTCATGGAAGCAATGATGGGCACCAGCTGGCATTGCCTGGCCACCCTCCTCCATCTTCCACCTTTGCTGAGCTGTCCATGTAAGAGACCAGTGCTTCCACTTACCTCCCTGTGAGCACAGGGTATTGACCAGAGTGCTTTCCCACCCAGCTGGTTGGTCTTCTGTGCCTAAAGCCAGCCTATTCTGTAATGCTGTAACCTGGAGCAGCAAGGCTATTGCTCAGCACAGCAGTGGGGTTGGCAGAGCTGAGCACAGCAGGTGTGCACTGAACAGGACCTTCTGCCTCTCTGCATCACAGGTGCTTGAGCACAATGAATGGTCTGACCACTGCATTTGCTATTTTGTTTTGCATTTGTGTCCCCAGTAAGGTCTGTATTACATCCAGAAGTCTCTTCCAGCATCCCAGTTTTCTAGCACAGCAACTGAGCTTGTGTTCATAAAAGGAAGCAATTACTTCATCGCAGCATGTATGTGTTGTTATGAGTCTTCTCTAAGAGCTAGGAGCAAACCCCTAAACTTCCCTGTGTCCTGTGTAATTGGAATAGGTGTTTTTACAGAAATTGATGTCATGGAATCAAAACAAAATGCTTTTTTTGCCTGTGATTTGCTCTGAATCATGGTTGTTACTGCAGTATAAGACAGTTCTGCTGTTATCTTCAACCTTCTCTCCCCAAAAATCAAGCTATAAAAAAACCTGTCTAGATTTTAGCCACCTGGTTATAGTTAGTTTCTTATTTTAAAATAGCTTTCAAAATAGATCAGACATTACACTGTTAAAAACAATTTTCCCTGTAGGTATTGAATATCAGACAGGGCTTGTAGTAATAACTGATAGGTATCTAGAATAATCTTCAGTATGAACTGAGACTACAAAGATCTGTCAATCACGGTATTTAACTTTAAACACAGATGATTTGAATTCATGTTAGCAGCATGAGGAAGTAAAAAAGATGGAATGGTGCTGTTGGAGAAAAGATGATAGGATTACCTCTGCTGTTAGCCTTTCCTGCTACTTGTTTGAAATACTAAATCAAGGTGAAGTTTATTAAAAAGGCTTACAACGGGGGTTTGTAACTCTTCATTCCTGCTGGGATTTTCCTATTATAAATCTGTTGTCAGAAGTAAGTGCTTTACTTGTGGCTTAATTTTAAGCAGGCACAAACACCTTGGTTCAACACATTTTGCCAGAGACAATCTTGACTATCTTAATGCAACAGAGTCCTCATTAATAGGGGCCTGTGTAAAAGAAAAATGCACACTTGCTCATTGGTCATTCATGAGCAGCCTGATGAAAACTGAAGTAAAACATAAATCCCAAGGTGGTGTGGAGCTGGTGTGGAGACATGAGTGTTTGAATCACACAGCTTATGTGAATTATCCATCTTGGAAGAACATTACACTCCACCTTTTGAATGAAGTTTCATTAATGTAGTGGAAAGCTCACAATTTCCATTTGTTCTGCTGTGGCTGCTGAATTTAGCACTACTCTCAGTACCCACCCCCAAAACAAACACCTCTGTTGAGGTGATTTTTCCTATTTTATCCAACCATGTCACCATACAGGCAACTAGGACAATGGTTTCCAAGATGCTGGCCAGACTTGCTTGTGCAATTTTTCTCCATGGAAGAGTCATCAAGATAAATTGGTAGCACTTTGCTGGCTTCATAATGCATTTGTCCTGTTCATTTCGAGTTCTGCATGCAAATGTAGAAAGTCAGGATCAGGTTTCAAGAGCAACAAATGCCTGTTTGCATATTTCCTGTTTGATGCACTGGGCTGTGTTTTAGGTGTGCACCAAGTTTGTTACCACTATCTGTTATCTTGTTCTCAGGACATGGATGTGAAATACTCAGAATTGAAAGCAGGACTTGAAGTTTGTCCATTCTCAAAGAAAGAAAATATTAACCTGAAGTCTTGAGAGAGGGAATCTCAGATCACAGGAAGAAACATCTTGTCATTATGGTGATGAAAGACATCCTTATCACCAACCTAGTGTGTGCTTCTATGTTGCTTTAATATCAGATTTTAAAATTGCCACTCAAGTATGACTGCATCTCTTAGGCAGTGACTGCATTAAAGGCAGGCCCAGAAGGAATCTCTTCTTCATGCTGTGCTGTGAAATTTCAGATTTCAAAATATAATTTCGTTCCAGCTTGAAAGAAGACTCCAATGTACACATACTCCACCTTAAGTAGAATTTTACCTTATTTTCCAGTCTGGGTACTGACAACATGTATGTTTTAACAAAACTGAAATCTTTCAATTTTACTTTTCTTTACCTCATAATTTAAAATAGTCTAAAAGTAAAAAATCCCAGAAGTACTTTTTAAAGGAAGGCCCCCGAAAAATGCATTCACAAAATGTGGGAAAAAAGCGCGCCATTTTAATGTTGCCATTAAAAGGACTGCCTCTTCATCTTGGTTTCTTTTTATTAATTTTCCCACTTCCACAGAGAAAGTGGCACCATTTTGCAGGATTTTAGGGAGCTGCCCCTTTTTGACGGAATATCACTGCAGTGTTGCTGGCTTTTGTGATGTGGCTATAGATGGAGGAGTCAACTGATGAAACATAATGTGCTTTGAATTATCACAGCAAAACGCTTTGCTTGTGGTAAATTCATTGGTGTGTGAGCATGTTGTGTTTCTTCAGATCAGAATGACAACTTCATTGCTGCCTGGTTTGTGGCATCCCAAGTTAACACATGTAAACTTGCAGCTGTGAGCTGTGTTACAGCTAAAGGACACAGGGCCCGAAGCCAGCAACTTCTTTCTTCTGTTTTCCTAA
>VYZT01044345.1:70696-122284 GCA_013400735.1 Pomatostomus ruficeps | reverse complement strand
AAAAAAATTGATGCAGAGCCATTTCTTCAAGGAAAGGATCATGAGGTAGCATAACCCAGCTTATTTTATCTGCTTTCATATGGTTCTCCTGACTTAAAACTCCTGCCTGTAGCTGAGAGCTTCCATGAGCTTGCTGAGGAGAGGGTCTTGGCAGCGTTTTGGGAGGGAAGGAAGGATTTTCATTTACAGGCAGGGGTTGTATGGCACTTCAAAGCATCCATTTTCCAAAAAGGGACATACATAAAGTAGCCACAGAAATTATTTTCCTGATGAGTCTGAACTGTGAAGTGGGAAAAAGGAAGCATATTCCAGTGAGTGGTGGTAGTGTAGGTTAATCTTCCCATGTACTCCAACTGCAGGTGCAGTCTGCCGGTTTACACATCTGAACCTGCTACAGTCTGCTGAGCTTAAGCACAGAAAAACATACCTGATCCTCTGAGTTGCAACAGATAAACTGGGTTTTAACCATAGCAATTGTGAACTTGGGTGATGGGGGTTGGTTTTTGTCTTTTTTTTTTTTTTTTTTTTAATTAATGTCTTACAACCCAAGTTCTCAGAAATACCTTGAAGTTCATCTGGGAATCCAAATCAGAGGGCATTTTTGTGTCAAACAGGTATCTGCAGGTGGGTAGGGCTCCTGGCATGCACAAAGCCCCAGATTGCAAGTAAGGGATTTTTGATATCTGCTTGGGGAAGACCAATGCCAGGGAGGCTGGAGAGGAGCCAGGAGGAAGGAAGAGGCCTTCCTGGGGCTGTGGGAGACTTTGAAGTGTGACCCCGAGCAGCACCGGGCTGGGAAGGGTGGGAGTGGTGGCAAGAGGCAGCCGGGGCAGGCAGGGGGGTGCAGAGCTGCAGAGGCAGGGAGGTGAATGCAGGGGTCAGGGCTGGGGGCGTGGGGGCAGGGGGTTCCCAGCCCTGGGGACAGCAGCGCCGGGAGCTGGGTGCTCTCCAAACAGGTTGCAACAAGCAGCTGGGAGAAAACGGCTGTGTTTTTAACAGCTGGTTTGACATAATGAGGGCATTGCAGCCTCCAAAGCAGCCCTGATCACATGCCTCAGGGAAAGCAGTGGCTGAAATATCAGTTTAGGAATCAGGAGACCAGGATTTCATTCTGTCATCTGCAGCTATTTCAGGAGTGACTTTGGGCAAGAAGTTGATGTGCTTGTGCCCTCGTTTCTCTACCAACAAGAGGTGTTGCTCGCCTGGATACCCCCACAATTGAGTCTCTAGAAGTGGAACCTTCTCCTCTTCCAGTGTGGTAGAACAAAAACATTAAATTGAAAATGAAATTATATGGCAAGCTCAAAACTGTCGGAGGAAATTCCTTTTTCACATACACTGATGCAAATCATGGCTAACACCAGTGACTAAGGTGAAGTGGCGTCAGTGGGAAACAGAATTAGTGGGATCTGTTTAGTGCCTGTAAAAGTAATAAGCACACATGCATCGAGCCCTGACCCAGCTTTTCTTTTGTAGTGTAAAATTTTTTAATAAAGCATTTTTTGCCTGACTTTTCCTAAGAAAAATGTGTAAATGAATCTTTGCTCATGTAAAATGCATTTCCCATATGACTAATGGTTATTTTTAAAGTGCTGAGAGAAGCGTATGCATGTGTGTGTCAAGGAGACAAAGAGAGGGAGTTTTTGTCTATTTGCTGTGGTAATTGTGTATGAATATAGTTGTTTTTTCCAATTATCCTTTCCAGTTTTAATATATTAGCTGTCTTGTCTCCATTTCTGTCGGTTGAGGTTTGTGTGTAAATGTGGAGCTTTATACTCTCAGATATTTCAGTTACAAAAGTATATGTCACATCTTAAGCATTGGGTTTTATTCATAAAGTAGCACAGAATTGAGATGGGGAGATTTGTGGAAAAGATGGCACTAAAAGTTAAATCATGGTCATACAAACAAGTGTGTGGCCTTTCAGCTCTTTCTGGGCCTTGGATTGAAAAGTTATTTTATGTTCAAAAATAAAGGAGAAACTCTGAAAGGCCAGAACTCCTGCTAATACCTGAAGGAGAAGTTAAACCCAGAGGCAGGGTTGGAGATTTTGACCTAAGGCATACTAGTATGGCTTCGTGAGCAAAGATACAGTATAAAAGTGGAGAATTAATTTCTTCTACAACAGCCAGATTTTGTTATCTTGCTCATGCAAAAACATGGTGGAAAATAGCAGAGGTGGCCTGTGGAGTATAAAGTCATTTGCACCTGGAAAAAATGAGTCTGCGAGTGAAGTCCTAGTGCCCTGTATGTCAGTAGTAACAATCCCACAGAATTTACTTGGTCTATGTTGTACTTAAGGTTTTAAGTACCTAGTGCTCAGCTGAGGCAACCACGGTTGACCTCTCTATCAGGCACAGTGTAAATGCCAGATAATTCGTGTGTGTGTGTGTGTGTGTGTGTGTTTAATGTGCAAGCAGCTTTTGTTTTACAATTGCTGCTCATGCCATAGCTTGTGGGGACTGGTTTCCATTAACATACTTAAATTTTTTTGATTTAACACTACTGCATGATCTGAGTGTTTGAAAATTACTTGAGCAGGCCCTATCCAGAAGTCTGCCACGTGTCTCAGTGCCATTTCCCAGGGCAGGAGTCATTTCACAGCACTGGCATGACATGATTTCCTCCAGCAGCACAGCAGGAACAAATCCTCACAGGTTTTGGAGGCTGTGAAAATCTGCATGGTTTAGCAACCCCTTCTTCATCCACAGAAATAAAAGGTCTCCATCTTTTTCTTCCTCAAGGTTAACTGCAGTTATACAGCAGGGTATTTTAAATTTATACTATTTGATTTTGGAGCTGGAGGTCTGTAAATGCTAGTGTAAGTCTTCTGCTGTTCAAGCATTATTTCATGTTGGCATTTTTATTTGAAGATCTAACCATGGCCAAGGAGAGGAAACTTCTGTACTTTTCTTTTTGTGTTACATTTTCCAACTGGAATATTTTCAAGCACAGTAGAATTGAACATGATCTTTAGAGAGGGAAAGAGAGGAGAAAAGGGAGTCAGCTAGAAGAGGTGATGACTCCAGTGGGGTACTTTGCAGTTTTAGTTCTCTGGGGACTGAAAAATGCTTTCAACCAATGTGATGTTGCAACAGTCCAAAGGAGGAGAGAATAATCCACGTCTGGTCTAGACTGACCAGAAACTAAAAACAAGGGACACTTTGAATTCTTAGACTCTCACCACAATTGAAAATTGTATTCAGGCCAAGGAACTGGAAAATCAGTTTCTTGGGTTAGAGAAATGCTTCCCCAAAGAATCAGAGGCAGCTTTCCATTTTAATTGGTAAAGAAATTACTGTATTCTGAAGCAGTGATCCTAATATTTGAACCAGTGCAAAGGTTTGCAGTGAGGGCTATGAAGAGCTTAGTGAGATTCTACAGTAAAACAAGTTTTTCTGTGACATTTTCTTGCCATTTGGCTCTTTTAGTCTACCATTTGTCACAAAATGGGAAAATAAGATCTGTCTTCATAATGTACCAAAAAGAAGTCTGACTGCAAACATGAGTCAGGAAGAGGCATAGGGACAGGAGCTGAGTGGTGAAACCCTAGATCAAGAGAGATGGTTACAAGAAATCGTGTACTGGGGACCTGAGAATCCCCTGACCAGGAGTAATTGAATATGGTAATTGTTAAGGATAGCTTTGAGAAGAAATGTTGAGTAAAAATTACTTATGGTGTGCTTGTTTTAAGAAGGAAGTGTAGTAAATTTCAGAACAAATTTTTAAGTGGCAATAGCACAGACACAGCCTATGCTGTAGGCAAAATAAATTTTCTGGACTAAATGACTCCTCTCAGTCAGCCAGGCTAAATGTTTGTCTTTGGGGTGAAATATGTATTTCCTTCACTGTGCTTGTACAAGGATAGCTGAAGCCTGAGAGGAGGACTCTAGGGATCTGGCTGTAATGGCTGGTAATAACACCTGCCCTTTATGGGATGAGGGGTGAAGTCTTGCAGAGATTTGCATTGCAGAATAAGGGAAGAGATCAAAAAACCCTTCTTAGATGTGGCAGAGATATGGAAGAGGTACTTAATTTTACAAGAATCAAGAAAATTGGGATTTTTCCCTTACTCCTGCACTTTTAAAACTGATGTATCACTACTAGTCTACTTACTGTGGAAGATATTAGACTAAATAAGTTAATCCCATGGAGAACTGCCCTGCAGTCTTATGGATTAAAATTATGTATGTGTCAAGCATTATATTATTTTATGCATAAATCTTAGAACAACATTTTCTTTAAAATTACTCAGTCAATATTCTTGACTCTGGTAAAAGTAGTATGATTCTTACAGCCTGTATTTTACCAATATGCAGAGCTTTCTTTTACATAAGAGCATCACAGCACTTTGATAACAAAACATGACAAAATATAACAAAGATAACAAACTCAAGGGAGTTTGAAGATTCTAGGCAGTCTGTTCTTGTAGCACTGTGATTTTTTTTTTTTGCTCTTGCAGAACTGCAATTGAGTAACATACAGACAGACCATTTTCTTCAGATGATTAAAACCATGTATGTCTAAGGTGAAGGCAGAACATCTTATACTTCTGTTCAAGTTTTATAGGTGCTGTGGCCATAAAATGGATCCAGGAATTCATTCATCAATTCTATCCTTCCTTTTTCTAATGTTCTCTTTTCATCTGATGGCCATTGGAAAGCATAGCTTCACTGTGCTAGTTCATAAGGACGAGATGGTATGTTGGGAGTGATCTGTATCAGGGATGGGGAACTTCACAGGGATGACCTGGAACTTTTTTTATGTTCCTCCAATGCACTTTTAAGTATTTTTTTGGGGTAGTGAGCAGCAGTACCTTGCATGCATAGGATTCTTGCCTGCAAATACACTTGCAAGCTCCAGCTCACATGAAATTCTCATCTGAAATTTGTTGCCTGTTTAATGGTGCTTAGGGCAGGTTCTGCTCACCTGTGGGTTTTTTTCTCAGTATTGAGGTCTGAGTAGTGTCCTTTGCTTTGGCTACATGAAATACATTTTAGAAGGCAGCTGCCTATTGCCAAGAAGAGCTCTAATGCAAGAACATTTCCATCTGGGATGACTAACATGTGCCCAATGTACATCCAGTCTCACATCCCACCCTGCGAACAAGTTCCACCGATGAATTAATTCTCTTTTTGCTTCAAAGATCAGTCAAAAGATGAAAGTGAAAAACTGGACATATTTCAAAAAAAAAGACATTATATGAAAAATAGGTCATTCAGCCAGATTGCAAATCATAGATTTTAAAAAATGTAGAATGTCAGGCAGTCCTATTTGAAGAAATATGTCTTCCCTTGCTTGTTACATATTTTGCTAGTGATGGAAAGACCGTATTCATAAAGGGAAAAGGGTGTTTTAACTCCTGCTTAGGATAATGCCAACAGTATTCAATTTGTTTGGTCCAGGCTTATGCCAACATGAATATGATGCTTTTGTCCTTGTTCAGTTTGTAGTTCTTTTGTAACAGAAGCAGCAAAGTTATTTTGAACAGTTGTAAATACAAAACTGATACAGTGGTTTCTGGTATTTCATAGTTGCAAATATGGAGTCTGTCTTTTGTGAAGACACTTGATTTTATTGAATGTGTCATATGCATGGCTTATCCTTCTCATGCACTGAAGGAATGTCAATGCTGATATAAAACCCCATATAATAACCCACTGGCTTCTCATACATCACTGACTCAGTCAATAAAATATATAATTGTGATGCTAATTAAATTGTGATTTTAAAGCTGTGTCTTTAACAAAGGGATTGTTTGTACCTACCCAGAATTAAAACCAGAGCTATCAGTCTATTTCAGTATAGCTGTCAATACTAAAAACAATACCCAGAAGCTGCAACTTCTTAGCTCCAGAGGTACAGGTCTGAGGAGGTGTAAATCCTCCACCCAAGAAGAATGCACAACATGCTGCCTGCTGTTTAATTGGTGCTACATGTATTAGCAGAGACCTATAAGTACATAAATCCCCCCCAAAAAATCATCAGCTATTTAGTAAGCTATTTGAGCAGTACCAGTGCTAACTGCCTAAAACTAGCAATCCAAAAATGGCAAAACAGTATTCATCTCAAGAATTAAAACCCTAAGTCAATGTCATGTGCAGTCCTCTCAGATGAAATTATTTATTCTAGTATTCTAGTTTGTCTTGAATGTGCCTGGTATGTTTTTATATGCTGTAAAAATAAATACAGTGGTTTAAAGCCCTGGAAAGTCCAAGTAGGTATTAAATAGTCCAGCACTGCAGAAATGCAGGGTCTGATTTTCTCAGATCATCTGTGCTCTCTGTGAGTATCTGATCCAATTCATCACATCTGGGCCTATCTTCTGCAGGTGCCAGGGAGCTGGCCATGTATTCACAGGGCTTTCCCCTGCACCACTTATTGCAAGTGGTTACGGTGGCCAAGGCAAAGACCAGGCACAGAGCAGGCTCGTTGGAGTTAGTAGTTGGATAACATTTGAAAATTAGTATTTACATCCAGATGAAGAAAACCGGGTTTGTAGGGAGAGGTCATACTCTTTTATTAGGGCAACTTCTGTAGTTGGGAAAAACAGACAAGCTTTTAGACAGACAAGACCTCTTCTGGTCTGGAACAGAAGCAGGAGTGTTCAAGCTAAGACCAAGATAACAATTGCTCTACTTTTACTTTGTCAAGCACTGTTCAGACTGATTGGCCACCTCCTAGAGCCTGCGGAGTCATCAAGCTCTGAGTTAAGAATAAAAGGGTTTTGGTCCAGTTATCTCAATCTTATTAATCCCACATATGGCTCCACCAGCTTCAGTAGACAAACATCATTATCTGAGCATTTAATGATCATTTCCATCAAGGATTTGTTTATTTACTGTAAAAGGCAGGGTGGCCTTAGTGGGCAGTACTCTAGGCTGAAACTTGAAGCCCACTCCATCTTCCCTAAGCTGCTGAGTGATCTGCAGTGAGTGGCTCTAACTATCGGCTTCTGTGTGGTAAATGGGCATAACAAAACTGGCCCCCTTGCAAAGTCCTTTTATATGTACAAAGAAGTATTGCACAGCAGCTATGCCCTTCTTCATTGCTAGCTCTTTTTCATGGGGTTTCTTTAATACACATTTGAGTTCTGATAGTGCTACACCCTGTTCTATATATAACACTACTACTGGTGCTGGTAGCATCTCTGTGCTTGCCAAATGTGACTAGAAGACTCCTATTACTGTGACGGAACAGTTAAAAAGTTATTTCTATAAACTTCCTAATATCAGATATGCTCTTAAAAGGGAAAGGCTATGTATGTTCAGGAACTACACAAGTTTCTTTATCTCCCTGGACAATTAATGCAATCTGAGTAGGCACATGTGGAAATGAATAACTGTGCAGATGTTCACAGATTCTCCAGTAAATGTACAATAAATATTGTCTTTGTCACACTTAAATAAAACACAGGAAAATGAATGCTGAAGCATTTCCCATTATTCCTAACGCATGTGTATGTACAGTCAAATGTACAAATGCATAACCATACTTAGGCACAAAAGCAAATGTATGTACTATGAACATGTGTAAGGATGCATATATTGACATTAAATGGTGTGCAATATATATATAAAAATTATGGCAAATAAACATTTAGGTTGCCAAGCCAAGCAACATTGGGTAGTCCAGAATGCAGGTGTCTTGGGCATTCTTAATTAGCCCTCTTGAATATGTAGGATGATACCATTTTAATTGCATGATAACATATAGGGCTTTTTTCCTTAACAGATTCTTGCTTCAGCCAGTCAGTAGGGGGACAGTTTTTTAACCTTTCTGCTTTTTATCTTATTCCATTCAGTGCTCTGGCCTCAGATCTCATGTTAGTGCATATGATCAAAGTATTACACTGAGCACAGAAAAAACATGAACCCATTTCCAAGGTTTAGTTTTGCTGTTGCTTCCCCAACAACTTCTTAATATGCCACAAATCCTGATGAACATGTCTCTGCAAAATATCTATGCAGGGTGAAAAGTCTGGTTTTTTCCCAGTATTATTGCCATCTTGCAAAAGCACTTAAGCACAGGGGGAGAAAGGACAAAAATGTCACAATGACAACTTTCGGTGAAAGCTGAAAGAGGCAGCTGTGGGAGCCTTTGCATATGTAGAATTTCCCAAAGACTTTCTCCGCTCAAAGTACAGGGCCAGTTGCCTTCAGCTCTCAGCACTTCTGCATTTCAGGCTCCAGGTGTCTCTTGTTGAGCACTCAGAAAATGAAGCCAACCACTCAAGAGGGAGGAAATTCCAGAATAATGTCATCATGCCTACACGTGGGAAGGGGAAAGGAGCTAATCGTGCCCAGGCAATCCAAATTCTGGCATTTGCTAACATTTTAGCATTTGGCTCACAACCCTATCATTCTTTTAGCTGAGCTTCTCTGTGTATGTGTATACATTTCTCTGTAAATAAATAAGGACCTCTAAACTGTGTATAATATGCTAAAAAACCCTTGCACTGCTTTCTCAGTAAAACTAATTTATTGGTGTTTGTGCACTTGGAAAAAGGCGTGGCATGAGTTTTAATAACCTTTACTTGCTTCCGTTCATTCCTACTCTGCATTAGAAGCAGGAAAGAGCTATAGGCAAGCAAATAATTTGACGCCCAAAATCAGGGGAATCAAGGACTTCTAGAGAGCAAGGATAAATTTGCTTCACTTCAATCTGAAAACCTGCTACTAAGTGTCAAGTTCTAAATTTGCTACATCATCCCTATCCATTACCAAATTTCAAGTGAAGCATTTTAAAAAGTATAGCAAGAAGCCTTAAAAATCCCAAACATTTCAGTTGAATATTGGTTTAGTTTTTGTTTGCTGCCTGGAAATTTTCTCAAACCCTTTACCTTCTGAAACTTCCCTGCACAAGCTGGCAGGTTGGAAACGGGTTAAAAATGGAAGCTGAAATCCATATGTAAACAGCTGGTTCCAAGAGCTGGTGCTTTAGGGAATGAAAACTTTCAATGCAAGACTCACAAAACTTCTGTGGGAGTTGGTTTTATTAGTATCTGCCACAAGTGTGTCTGTGTGTATATATCTGTATGCCGTTGTGATCCTATCTGCGTGTGCATGGTACTTGAGGTTAGCAGAGTATTCACTCCCTGCTGCGCCAGGCATTCACACTCCTCACCTGTTCTTTGGAACTGGGAGTGCCTCTCTCTTCCACACATCCCCATCTCCAATTAGTGCCACAGACCAGTGGTAGAAGGACCTTTTTTTACCCCTCCTGTGTGTGTACAGCACGAGACCTCTTCTTGCTGACTCTTTGCTGACTCTGTTGGATGTTATCTGTCTTTCAGCCAGGGGACAGAGCAGTGTGTCTACCCTGCCAAACTGAAATGCCCTGGCTTGCTCTCTGAAAGTTCTTTCATCCTTCTGTGTAGGGCACCTAGGGAAATGTTGGCACCAAAGGGAAACATCATGAGTACCCACTTTTTTTTCCACTTCAAGTTCCATGGTCTGAAAAATCCCTGATAAAGGAGTGGCATTCGTTAGCAGTGCTTTTAATTCTGGAAATGCCTCCTCATCCATGCTGGATTCCTCTCCCTTTCCAGCCTGTGAAGCACACGGTTCTCCCTCCTCCCTGGTGGCTGGGGAGATGAGCTTTCCCTTTCTCCCTGCTGCAGTCACTAGCAGTAAGGGGAGTGATGGCAGATTTTATGCCAAGATTTCCTCATTTTCCCAATAGGGAAAAGCATATTTGTCCATGCTGAGACACTTCCTTACAGTATGTTGCTAAACCATGATATCCAGCCAAGATACCACAGAATCACGGAATATTCCAAGTTGGAAGGGACCCACAAAGATCATCGAGCCCAACTCCTAAGTGAATGGCCCATATGGCAGCTAGCAACATGTCCCCTCTGGACTTCTGGGCGAGAAGTCCTGGGGCAGGCAATGTGGTGGGAATAGCATGGTGTCTGTTACATTATTGAAAACAAAATACAGCTGCGTGTTTCTGTTGGTTGAATGCAACCTGTCAGCACCACCATCTCTCAAGAAGCCAGGACTGATTGCAGCCAGCCTTCACAGAAGGTGCCAGCTGGAGAAGCATGGTATGTTTCCCCCATTAACATGGCAGGTTAGAGCAGGAAGTGTGCCTGGAGAAACACCATGACATGAGGAACTGTGTGGTGGCAGCAGGTTGCTCAGAAAGCCCCAGGGAAACTGCAGTGTTTTTCCTGATGGCTGAATGCCGCAGGGCCAGGACAACATGTGCTCTCTCATGCCATGGACCAATACCGGGCACCAGTGATGCTTGCTATGCCTTGGTGGTATGTCAAGCTCCAAAACACCTGCAAAATAATTTCTCTGTAGCCCGTGAATTTACTCATCCTAATTGTTAAATACTTTTAGGACCAGCTCTATTTTCAGTCCTCATAGTTCATGGAATCTAGAAAGCTGTGTGTCTTTATCCTTTCAAGAATGTGAGTGGGTTGGGTGCCAGCCCTGGACACAGGGTAAATGGATCACATTGCTATAGCTAGTAAAAAGTAATGAGGGCTAGATAGACTTTGAGCCATGTTGGTGCATCACTGTCTTTCCAGCTTTACTTGTATTATGTTCTGGTCTGGTCTTGTAATTTCAGAGAAACATCAAGGAATGAATGGTTTACCCTCCTGAATAAAATGAGAACATGTGAGTGTGGAGAGAGAGGGGAAGGGAAGGGAGAGATGTATTTGCATAGGTCAGGAAAGGTCATTGAAACATCTGGCAGTAGTAACTGACATGTGTCAAATTTTAGTGTTCATTAAATTCGTATTAATGCAAGAATGGTTCCTAAGCTCCAAATGCCACTTTTGGTTGCTGTGTTCCCCCAGCTGACGGTGATGACTTTTCAGAACTGTGCCATGCTTGTTTCCTTGCTAGTGGCATCTGACCTGAGGTCAGATTTCTGTTTAACCTATTCCTGTAGGTCAAAAGACAAATTAATCTGGTGAGAATTGAATTGGAAATGAGGTGTCTGGACAGCAGGTGTCCCAGCTGTGGAATAGCTGCCAGGCTGAAACATGTTTGTATCTGTCCTCATGCCATCCAAGAAGTCATATCCGAGGTCAGGGAGATATTCAGTTGACATCTGAGATGGGAGGTTATGGGGAGCAGAAATGGCAGGTGCCCTGTGCTAGCAGGTCATCTTGTAGTCAGGGGGGAAATGTCTGAGAGAGTCACTCTGAGCATAAATGATGTTCCATGTATTGGGCACTTTGCTTTACCTAGGTTTACTACTAGTTTATAATTGTAAAGAAGTCATACAATTTCCAGGCCCCTTAAAGAGGAGACTCTCACTAACCTTTGTCTTCTTTTTTTTTTTTTTTAGAGGATGAAGATGACGAAGAGATGGTGGAACCAAAAGCACAGGATGACTTAGAGACAGAAAATCAAGACCAGAAGCAAGAAGTGAAAGAAGGTACTTTGAAAAATAAAAAGGATGATGTTAGATGTTTAAAGGACTGGATCTTGCCAGTAGTTAGTCTCATAGGTAGTTTCCATTATTGAGAACACTGAAATTGAAACAGTCACCAGTTTTATTGATTCAAAACCATATGAGAAGTATAAAAGCAGAAAATTGTATCCCAGTGACCCAGCTGGTAGGCCCGAGGAGATTGTGGAAGACATGAGACTTGAGCTGTTTAGAAGAAGCTACATGTTCTTATAATTTGAAAACAAAGTAGAGATCCTTGGATCCCAGTACTGGTACTAATTTGTCCTCTGGCTCAAACACCCTGCTTACGTGAAAGATTTAAAATGGGAATGCCAGGCATTCCAGCAGCTCCATAAAGTTTGTTGGTGTTCAAAGGTACTTGGAGCCCATAACTGTCTGCCTGCTTGAGAGGAACAAACTTAAACCTAGTGGTAGTCAGGAATCTTCTAGCAGAAAATAATTTCACTTGAAAAATGGTATCTGTCAAAATCAAAACATTTTGTGGGAACTGCCTCAAGGAACTTAAAAAAAACCCCTGAAGCCAGACAGGTCCAGCCCTTCTGTCCATTACTCTGTATTGAGATGTTCTGCACGGTTACAAGAGACAAAAATTCAGGTTACCACTTGCTTCTGGTACAGACAAGAGACACTTGCTTAAATCATGCATGTCAACACTGGATGTGGTAGATATGTTTGTTGTCTTTTTTCCTTTTCTTGGACCTGTCCTAGCTTTCAAATTAGAAAGAGGATGTGAAATTTGGTCTTCCTCATCTAGAAATTTACTGGAGTATTGGCTATTTTAGTGTGTCAGTGCCTTCAATAGTCAATGCTCACCCCTGCGTTGAGCAGTGAAAATGAACTGAAATAGCAGAAGCTCCAGGGTGGAAGGAAATGGCTTTCTTCTCCAGCATTTCTTACTTTTGTATTGCCATGACAGCTCAAAATTCTGTTTAGCCTCTTGGAAGGTAGTTTACTTCTTCAGGTAGGGCCTGCTATGGTGATCATTACCAGGATAATTTTGTAAGCTTTGTTTTTGCCAAGATAATCTCACTAGGGGGGAAAATACGGAGCCATTTTACATGGAAGCCCATGAAATCTTTAACTGGGACTACAGCGACAGATGCTTATTTCTCATCCAGGGGAGACTGGTATCTTTTCATCAGTATCAAAAAAACCCCTGAGTCTGGTACACAGTGCCCACATTTTCTATCCTCACTTACGGAAGTGAGTTGCAGTACCAGCCATACCATTTTGATTATAAATTGATCTTTCTTGCCTCTTAAGAGCATCATAGAAATCACCCATACCATAAATCCTGCAGTGTTCATTGCTCATTTAGGTCCTTGTAGAAACATGGAGAGAGAAATTCAGTCCTCCTGCTCCTCATTCTGCTTCTTCCACTGGCCCCAGCCACTGATGCCACGGACAGAGAGGAGCAAGGAGGACAGCAGGAACAGGAGTCAGGCAAGTCTGCAAAGGCAGAACTGAGGACAGGAGCAGAAAATGTGGCAACATAGAAAAAATTCATTTTTCATGAAAATTACCCTTCTTTCCAAAACTGTGAGATCAGCTTGCATATTGCAGTCACTGGACCTAACACAGTCTCTCTTTTACTGATGGCAACAGAAAGCCATAAAAACCTCTACCACTGCACCCCATGCATAAGCACTGTCCTGAGTTGCTGAATGTCCCTGTAATATTCAATTTACAGTTTATCCCATGCCCATTTATTCCCACAGAAAACTGATACTAATGCTTATACATGGGGAGAAAGCACAAACTCCTGCAAGAAGAGAAGAAAAAAATCAAAATACAAGCCTGAACTGATTTATTTCACTTTTTTATGGGCTTTCAAGTTAGCCTTTTATGTACTTTGCTCACCAACGACCACTGCCAGCATCTTTTATTTCTTTACTGTGTTTTAGTCAGAGGGCAGTGCTCCCCCTCCCTGCCTAGCAGACCCCCAGGAGCAGTAGATCAACTGTGCTGGTTTAGCACTGGTCTCAGCCACACAAACTGCAGGCTGTAAAAGCAAGGCACAGCTTGTTTTAGCAGAACCAGCTTTGTGAGGTGCTAACATTTGACTGGGTTCAAGGAAGAAGAAAACATGCTCATTGCCTGATAGAAAGTGAACTTGACCTGTAGTATGTGTTGTGATGGATAAAATAGTGGCCTGCTGATGACAGGCCTTAAATGCTGTGAATCAAATGAAGCCATCATCCCCAGATTGACATGGAAAGGAATCCCATTTTTTAATGTTTGGTGTCATTCTCTCCCTGTTGGCTTTAGCCCCTTTGCCTACAAAATCCCATTTTCCTCTCTGTTGTAATCACCCTTCTCATGTTCTGAGCAACCTTCAGGGTTTGAAGCCATCGTTTGTGTTTCATGGTAGTGATTAAAACCATGTTACAAGTCAAGCAGGAGTTTAGAAGAACATTTCCTGTCGGTGCTGCACTCTGTGTGCTTACTCAGAATTAATAGCTTTTCTGCAAATTAGCACATAATGGGTTAAAAGCATGTTTATGTTGGCATTAAGTACTCTGGCTTCTTTTTCTCTGCAAGGCAAGACAATATTTTGCAAACTTTTTAAAGAATCTCTAATAGACATTATAGTGGCGCCATTCACACTGCTATATAGTAGTTAAGGCTGTGTCAGCACTTCCATTATGAATCCTGTTTTTCAGGGATTTATAACCCAGCCGTAAAAATTTGCTCTGGGCTGAAATTTGGTTTCAGCTCAGGGAGCACATTTTTTAACAGATTAAAAAAATCAGCGTGGCCTTTTTTGAGTTATAGGAGTGTTAAGAAAAAATCCATGCAAGAGAGAACTGCAGGGAGAGAAAGGCAGACCATTTTTTCATGAATATAACTCAAAAATAGGTCAGGATAAAAAATAAAGCTTGGATCCAGTCTGTTCAGTCTTCCTCTCTCCAAGCCAATAGGACAAGAGTGCTCTATTTTTATAATGGTATTTTAAGAGGAAAGGTGATTTTTTTTTTTCTGTGTGGTTTATAGGTAGTTCAATTTAATTCTACAGACATTTATTGCATGCTTAATTTCCTCATCTTCCCTCTGCACACTCCAGAGCTGCTCTGTGGGGTTTGGTGGGATTATTCAGCAGTCACGGGTGTTTGCAGAGTCTGACCCTGGTTCTGAACATGTCTCAGCATCACTGTAAGGCACACAGTGCACCTGCAGTGGGGCAGCCTGTCTGGCGTGGCACCTCTGGCAGAACTTCACTGCCATGGAGGTGTGAAGGGCAGAGGAACAGCTCGAGCCCCCCAGAGTGGAGTGGGAGATGAAGAACTGACCTGTTGACCACTTGAAGTGTATGAAGCCTTGGGGCCACCTTGTGTTTCTTCTGTGGGGCTGCCTGCTGCCCCCCATGTCTCAGGTGCATGTTCTCCCCATTGTTTTTGGAAGAGCCGAGTGTGAGATACCTGACGGTGAACTGGGCTGGGCTCTGCCTGTTCCCAGGCTCTCCTGACCTCATAAACAAGAAATTGGTCCCAAACTGTGGCATCAAGTGGGATGGGGCTTTCCACCACCAGAGAGCTCTGGAGCTCCACCTAAGGCTCCTCTTTGTGTCAGCAGAAACCACATGAACAGTGGGATGGGCTAGGTCTTGAAAGTGGGCCTCAGCCTGCATTTATCTGAAGCCATGGGCATATCCACAGAAACTCGCACGTAAGGCTGTGATGGGAAAGGCTGGGATCTGCAGCTCCAAAGACCTGCTGTGCCCTGCTCTTGCCCTGGCCCTGTGCATGGGGCTCAGGTGTCCACAGAGCAGGCTGGGCTGGTGGGGATGGTTTCACTCTTGACAGCTCAGGCATCAATATTGGAAAAGCAAGACTGGTTGTGGTGAGGTTTATCATGACCAGAAATGCCATGGTTTCCCTGCCACCAACGCCACAGTGAGCTCAGGTGTTCAACCCGTCCTTACAACCAGCTCAGGCATGCTCAGGGTTGGTGTCCAGCATGGCCCCTGGAGAAGCAGAGGCAGTGGGAACAGCCCTGTCTGGCATGGATTCAAATTTAAGGTTCTGCAACTTGCAACTGCAGAATTAAAAAAATCCCTAAATAAAGCTTGAAATCTTCCTTTTTATGTTCAGTGGTTATGCCATGAAGGGGCTTGCCAGCACAACAAAGACATGACATATATCAGACTATAGTATGGCACACAGCAAAGCAGGATATGGCATATATCAAGCCTGACATGAAAGTGGAGAGCACAAGAAAAACAGGAGGATCACAAGGTATCAGCAGGCAAGGACTGAAAGCTGCTGAGAGCCACTTCACACCTTGCAGTTCTCACCCTGTACCTTTCAGCCATCCTCTGTCGTCAGCACATCTAAAGTTTACATGGATTTAAATAGATGCTGAAAGAAATAATACAGCTCTTAAAGGGGTTTTAATAATCTCCTTCTGTCTCTCATTATATCTCTGGGTTGATAACAAGGCTGCTTCCTGCTTTACTGTTTTTATTAGTTTGCCCTTTCTTTCTTTCACTTACTCCTTTGGTCTTTTCCTTTTGGTTTGTTTTTTTTTTTTCCTTTAATGGACTTCATTTCTCTTGTCAGGTTTTTAGAATTGCTGAGATTCCAGGAGAATCTTTTTTATATTTATTTAAATATTTGTTTTGAGTTTTTTTCTTTAATTTTTTTTTTAAATTTTTTTTTTAACTCTCTTGAGAGAAGACTCAGATCCTGGTACTTGAATATTTGCAAATTTGACCCTGTAATGTTATCCCAACTATTTATGTTGTATTTACTACAAACATGCTTCTGCTGAATAAGAACAAGTCTGCAGCAATTTTATCTTAGTTCCTAAAGATTCAAGAAGATGTTTTAATATCATTTTTTGTTCCTTTCTGTTTTGTCTAAAGAAATTTATGGACAAAGGACCTGATGTGAAATATGGCATTTCTGAGGATTATGTTAAGTCACATGAAATAATAAAATGTTCCTATTTTTTGTAAATAAGTCTTGAATAAATTGGTTGCTTTCACATCATGTTCAATTATTGTTTCATATTCTAGACCTTTCTGTTCCAGAACAACTATATAATATCTTTCATTACAGATACACCTCACAGTTTCTTTCCCTATGGTGTCCTCTGTGCATCTATTGCTCCATATAACAATTTAATTTTAAATGTAAATTCCATTTTCTTTTGTACAGTAGTATACATTAGCATGAACACAGGGCTGCTTTGATACCTCTTGTTGACGTCACAGCCCCAGAGCCACTTGGAGAGCAGGCTGCTGGTGGGGACGGGGTGCCATCAATGTCGCTGTGGGTTCACGGACAGACGGGATGCCCGGTGCTCCTGCTAGGCAGGACTTGGTGGCTGCACCATGGCTCCTCCTGCCCGGAGCTGTGCAGGGCCACAAAGGGGTTCAGCTCCTCCGGGTGGCATCAGAGCACAGGAACAGCAGTTCTTTAGGAAGCTGTGGTGTCAAAACAAGAGCAAACTGTGGAGCTTCCTTTGCAGGAGCTTTCATTGCACTCCAGGTAATAAGCACGTAACTTTTAGCAGTGGCAAACTACGCACTGCGCTGGGCTTTGTTCAACACAGAAGGTTAGATGTGGTTGGTTTGGGTTTTATGCCAGGGAGAGCAGATACTTGAAGACAAATGTATTCTTGCAGGGAATTTCTGGAGATATTGTCACATCACATAGGTCCCTGTGACAAAACAAAACAAAAAACCACTTTGATCAGCTACTTATGTTGCTCAGTTTTCCTTGAAGAGAGCCTGCGTCTCTTGAAAGCTGAGATCAAAGTCACTGTAAGCTCCCAGATCGGAAGAAAAATTGCAGAAAATTACACAGATTCGTTTTATTTTATTTGAGGTAATGGACAGACCGAGAGAAAGAACAAGGAGAAAATGGAAATGGTTCTGAAAGTTAAATGGTTAGAAAACCTCCGTATTTGAAAGAACAAACCTGTCTGTTTGGGGATTTTTGCTTATACTTCATGTATTTACAGTAGTTATAGCACTGTTTTACACTGGAAAAAGTAATGATGTTAACATTCTTGTAAGAAGAGATTGCCTCAAATAAAACTTCAGAGGGAGCCGAATGAAAGAAGAAAATAAGGCTAAAATATGAAGCTTAATATTGCCAGGGGGCATCTGGTGTGTCAGTCAGATGAATGAGGTAAGCTGATTTATGCCCTAAAAACTTTAGCCAAGGTGTTACTGACGGTTTAACAGACTGCTGGCCTCCCACAGATCATTGCTAACTGCAAGGGAGATTTTGCTGAGGTAGAACTACAATCATGTGTGTGTCTCCACTGCTTGTGAGCACTCCAGAGCTCCCAAGTTATTTATGTTTTGCCTTTTCCCTTTCTATTGATTTTGGGTTGTATTTTCTTTGCAGTTATAGTCAGCAAATGGCCGAATAATAAATTTATATTTCCAAGCTGTAGAGAGGATTTGATTTAGCAAATATTTTTTACAATTTGGAGCAGTTTAAAATGAGTTTTCCAGTTGCCTTTGCAGGTATATTCCCCCTCTTTATGCCACTTTGCTGCATTGTCGTGCTTGTTGTCTTTGATTCTCGGAAAGCAATGCTTTAGTGGCGACGATGGGATATTGCCTCATTACAGGCTTCCTTGACAGATGAGTTCCCTTAGTGCCAATTACTATTCAGCAGTGGATGCTGCAGTGGGTCAAGCTGTACTTTTTACGAGTTATTCTTTTTCTTTCACATGCTTTGCTTCTATGTAAAGCACTTAGGGGCAAATTGTGCTCCTGCCTTGGTAATTGTCCCTCTGCTACTCAGGGGGACTATGTGGGGGGATGCCGATATTCTCTGGATGTGTGGAGCTCCACAGGAATCACTAACCTGCTGGTAGGAAGCATAGGGCCAAGGCTATAGGAGATCATCAAAGGCTAAAGTTTGTACCTTCTTAGCTACTCTGACTCCTGAGGGCCAAATTGCTCCACCACCCTTTGCATTTCTCCTACCCTCTCTGTTTAGCTCAGGTGTAGTGCAGAGATTTTGTGTTTCAGAGCTAATGCTTTGTCCACTTGAGGCAAACTTGAGGCAAAGTGTCATGATACCAGCCTCTCCCAACCACAGCAATTCCGAAAGCAGGTACACTGAAAACGGGGAGCTGAGTACTGTGGGACTGATGACCATGTCACTCCTGCTGCCTGCTGCTGCGCCCTTCCATCCGTTCCTGCCCCGGGGGCTGGTGGTGTCATCGTACTTGGGCATTGAAATGCATGAATCCAGTGTGAAGCACAGGAAAATCACATGGAGAGCAAGGGCCACGTCTCCCTGACGGCTGAAAGCAGCAGTGTGGCATGGCACAGAAACTAGAAAATCATTTCGAGCTGTAGCTTGAAACTGTGTCACTCATTGTTTAATTAAACACTGAGATATGTATGACAGGGCTGGGAGTTAAACTGTGCTGTATAGTGGGTGTTCTCTGAACTGCCGAATTCCCTCTTTTGGCTGCTGGTGTTTTAACCCACTATGACTTAGGGAGACTACAAGGTCATTTTCACAGGTAAACACCTCAAATCTGTAGTGTAAAGCCAAATGTTATAAATTTGGAATAAAATTCTTTGTCAACAGAGCTTTTCATGCTGGGAATGTAGGGTAGTTGCAAGCTTGGTTTGGGGTAACTGTAAAGACACTAGTGTTATTTCTTGAAATACAAGTAATTCTGAAATATAACCAAAATGATGATTTAAAAGCACGTGTGGGCAAATGCATAGTCAATATACAATATTTTCACAATATCAACATGCCCCGATAGTGTAAATGAGAACAGAATTTTGTACTGTAGTAACAGCAGCATCCCAATTTCCATTCCATTCCGTTCCATTCCATTCCATTCCATTCCATTCCATTCCATTCCGTTCCATTCCATTCCATTCCATTCCATTCTAACATTTGAGTTATAATTTACCAACAGGTCATTAGACTGATGGAGATGTTGCATTGGTGCATTCTTTAAAGACAGTATTTTCAAATGAAGGGCCGAACTGGAAATGTTGGAAGTAAAGGTTTAGCCTCTCTGTGTATATGCAAAGAAACAACTTCATCTTGTGGGGGACATGCTATCCTTACTGCTGCCCAAGACAGCCCCTACTACTCCCAGGGCAGCTTTGCCCATGGCTCAGTGACATTTGTTGCTCTGGGTCTTAGGACTTCTCTGCAAGGAATAACACTGCCTTAAAGAAACTGGTGTTTAGCTGGTTGCTTTCCATTCTGCTGCCTCAGAGAATATCTTTGGTTATTCACTTCATTACTTCGCAAAAGCTCTGAAGCAAAGACAGAATTTATCAGTGACACCAAGTAGAAATTGGAAGAAGTGAAGGGAGAGATTATATGAGCCCTTTTAATATAAAGAACTGTAGTGTAAGTTAAGATTATTTTATCTTCAGCTCCTCTGACAGGTCCTCTGTTATATAAGTGTTCTGCTTTTTCCAGTTAGGTATTGCCTAAACGTCAGTCACAGCCATTTCCTGAAATAGGAACACTGAGTTTATTTAATTTGGGGGGTTTAAGTGTTTTCCATTTCAGAATAATAAATATATAAGATACGGGATCTTGTCTATGTAAAGGCTGTATTCTGGGAATATACAGGAGTATGTTTAGACATATTAAAAACTTCTTAGTCATGATTTTAAGAGTAAAGCTTTGATTTTTCTCCTGACATAGCTACAGCAAGCTTTCATGTCTAAAGAAACCCGTTGAAGATGTTGATTCATTGGGAAAGGGGTGAAATGTCATACTCCTAATTACATCTTTTCATTTTCCAAGCTCCTCCTAGAGAACTGACAGAAGAAGAAAAGCAACAAGTTCTCCATTCAGAAGAATTCCTGATATTTTTTGACCGCACAATACGTGTAATTGAGCGAGCTTTGGCTGAAGATTCAGACATCTTCTTTGACTATAGTGGCAGAGACCTAGAAGAGAAAGATGGGTCAGTTTGGGGTTTTTTTTTTGCTTCTGTAAAATACGTTTTATAAAGATAATTCCAATAACAGAAAGCCGTAATTTTAAACAAAATTTACATTTTTATAGTGAAGAAAAGCTTAAAATCTCTCCTTGAAAGCCTGGGTCACTTTGTCATCTGAAATTATATTGTAAAATAGCTTTGTGTGTTACTGATCTGGGTTTTGGTGGTTTTGTTTTTTTTTATTTGACATATTATTCAGCTGGTTTAATTTTTTTGTTTCATTTTAGGGATGAAATTTAAAATTCTGAACAAATAACTGAAGTAGATAAATGTGTGTGTACACATGTACACTTAAATATGTACATTCCAGTGGTTGTATGTGTGTGTGCTTATGATATTTTCACAAATTCAAACTAGTGTTGTTTATATTCTACTACTGCCTCAGGTCTGTAATGGATCCCACTATACTGTGCATTGTGGGATGAAAACAATGATCTCCCAAAGCGTTTGCAATCTAAACAGCTAAGATGAGAAGTGACAAGTTTTGTGTTCAGCAATTGGTATGGGAGCAAAGCAGAAAAACTTGTTATTTGGAGAGTAGATATTTAGGTTGCAACAGCAATGTACCTATTGAAGCCTCATGGCAAATCAGTAGCTGTATTGCACTGAAGTTACGGGGGGTTAACGCAGAACATCATCCCTGTGGACCAGCTGAGTGCATCTGTGTGGCAGTGTTGGACCAGCACTGAGCTTCAGCCTGTCCTTACAGTGTCAGACAGCATCTGCTGTCTCCACCTCTGGGAGGAGGTGCTGTACCTTGAAGATTTCAGGAGTCAAAAGTAAGAGAGGTTTGGTTATAGCTTGGAGGTGAAGGTTCCGAAAAGGGGGAGCTGAATGTCAGGGCCAGGTTCATCCCAAGAGACAAAGAGGGCAGAGATGGCCCAGGGTGACCCAGAAGAGTCAGGCAGGCTGTGAGAAATTAAGAAATACGGTTTTGTGAAACAGCTAAAATTTGTTCCTTGTTGCATCATTTCCAGCCAGTCAGTGAGAGCAATTAAATCAAGGTGGCAGACTTCCCCAGGCTGAGCAGAGATCTGAGAAGTAGTCAGAAACCTTTGCACTGCTTTTCACAGCATTTGAACGACAGTGACTGAAAATTTGTCACTTTGTTTGAATTCACACAGAGATGTCCAAGCAGGAGCCAACCTTTCCTTTAACCGGCAATTTTATGATGAGCACTGGTCAAAGCATCGTGTCGTCACCTGCATGGATTGGTCTCTTCAGGTAAGATGTGAAGCTGGGAGATATGTTTCCATATCACTTCCACTTCTCTCTGTAAAACTTATGGGCAGCCTCTGTTTGCTCTTCTTTATGCAGGTCAGGATGTTATTTTTTTAGATAAGAGCAGGGCCCTGTGTGAGTGAAAGCACCATTTTTTTTTGTATGTGTTACTTGGTCTTCAAAATCAGGCTGTTGTGTTAAAAGCCTAGGTTAACAAACCTAACCAAGATGAAATCTTTACTTTTCCACCCCCTTTCACTACTTCAGCCCATGAAAATTTTTTAGGACAAAAGGTGTCCTAAAATTAAACTAACTAAAATTAATTTACTAAATATGCACAACTATACACAGCAGTATATAAAATTTAAAAAATAATGGTGAGAAATAAAATTAACTTTTCTAATATACTAAACCTAAAAATGTAAAAGTATCTGAACAATTTGAAAAGACTGAAAAGAGGTCTTTCAAAAACTGCTGGGTCCTCTCTTCAACTGGTGGAAGAGGAGGCTGCAGCTGCCCTGGGGCATGCTAAAGCAGCATGCCTGGAATGTACCCAGTTTCTGTGCACTGCAAAGCTTTGTCATTGCAAAATAAAACTGATGATAGACCTGCTTAAGCTCTCCAAAACCAATACAATCACATCAGCAAAGTACAGAAACTAGGTTAATTAGTTACTCTGTTGGAGAGCTGGGATTAGCACACACAGACATCATCACAGGTCCTGTTACATTAATTTGGTTCCGGTTTTACCCCCCTTGTCCTGTTTCATCATTGTTAGTCCATTCCTAGGTTCTGGCCTGGAGCAAAGCATCTGGTTTCCCTGGGGAGAGAACCAAGGAGACTCTGCTCCTAAATCCACAACAAAACTGCTCCAAGAGGACGTGGAGTTCAAAAATTCGAGCACAAGCCAGTCTGCCTACTTAGCCCCAAACCCAGCCTCAGGCATGCCACAGGGTCTCCAGAGACCTGGTGCAGCCTGGTGTGGGTAGCAGAGGTGCTGTAGGTGTAGCTCGGCCCAGTGTTCAGAACTAGCTTTGCCTAATCTTGGAAGCAGCAGCTCTTTCTGCACCACATTAGATATGCACATGAACAGAGCAAGTGCTCAAGGTCAAGTACATAAATGGTGTGTGCAGGCAGGAGAGGCAGTGGATAAGGAGCAAGGGAACTTTAAATCCATGCTTCTCTCTTTCCCCTTGAAATGGCAGCAGAGCTGCTTCCATCCCTCTGGACCCTTCTCAGGCAAGGTGACAGCTGCCTGCACAGGGGATGTGGAGGCAGCAGAGAGGAGAAGAGTTGGGGGGGTCCCAGTAAGCAAGGCTGGTAGGCTGAGGAGGTCTGAGTGGTGCACAGCAGCCAGCTGCAGAGAGGCTTCTTGTAATAGTCAGCTTGCACCACATGTGTGAAATGAAGGATTTATACCTTTGCTTTCATACAAAATATCAGCCTAGCAACAGGTATGCACTATTGTGATGTGGGTGGCCTTTAAGCACATATGGATTTCCACAGAAATCAAATATAAGCCTGAGGAAACACTTATCGTAGGTTGTTCACTTGTTCAGGGGCTGGAAATTACATGGAATTCTTATCTGATATTTTCCTAACAGGCAGCTCTTACTGTATTCCCAGGGCAGCAAGAAAAAAAGCCGCCTCAGAAGAGCACTGCCAAATGTAATTGTTCAGCCCCTGGGGCTTGAAGGCATGTTCTGCTTCCCACCTCTTTGTTCCAGGGTGGCCCCTCCTGCCTTCCTCTTTGTTAACTCCTCATGCTCAGCTCCCTGGCACCCCAGCAGGGGCTTCTGGGGAGGGGGGTGAGGGGGGTGGGATTCTGCATACTGCCCTACAGTAGCTCAGGAGTATGGAGTTGCCTCCTCTCTTACCTCCTTTGAGTTGTATCCAAGGGACAGGAGCTGGAGCCAGACAGAGGTATTTCACCTAACCACTAGCTCTGCTGCTACATGCTCCAGGACATGGCAGTGTCCACTGTGCCAAAGAATAACTGGAATAATCATGGGAACTGCAGAACACATTGCTCAATTTTCTGTGATAAAACTGCTGCTGTAAAACAGCCTGGAGGCAAATAGAAGCTTAATCAAACAAAGGACATTGATGCATTGATTAAACAAGATATTCTGTTCCCAGTCACGTGTAGAATACGGTCTCAAACATGTGGGATCATTCATACTGTTCAAGTTAACCCTCTAGCCCCTTGATTCTTTCACAGAGAAAGAGGAAAAGGGCTTAGGTGCTTAAGGATCTTAGGGAAAGGCTCAACAGACTGAGAGCAAACACAAAGAAAGAATGATATCACCTTACTCTGTCCATGGAAGCTAGCTTAGATTGCCTAAAGCCAAGAAAACCATGGTCTCAGGGATAGCGATGTGTCTTTCTTGACTCTGGGGCAGCAGCCTTGAATGAGGTTTCACACAGCACCATTTCTATATTGTTTTCAGTTGCAGGACATCTGGGCACCTGGTGAGGACTGAAACTGTAAATGGAAGTAGATTGAGCAGAGCACTGGAGTGTGCAGTGCCAGAAGAGGATTTCGGGTGCTGCACTTAGCTCTGTTTTTTTAAGAGTCAAAAAGCCTCATAATGATGTTAACCAGCTAGGTATGACCCCAGCATCTATGTAAACTTTAAACTGTGTTTCCAGTAATACATAAACTGATTGCAAAACCTACCAATAGACCAGCAAGATTTAAGTCAGTGTTTGCATATGGCCAGACGTGCTGCTAACCATGCTAAACTTCCCAGGAGCATGAATCAGCCCCAAAGTGCTTCAAAATTGGTACTTTGGACCTGGTCACACACCCCTAGCTGGTTACAGTCATGCTGGCAGGAGGACTTGTTGCTTCTGCCTGCCCAGGTATCTGCCTCTTAATGACTGCAGGCTCAGCCACTCGCGTGCATGGTACCCAACCTGTTCGGCCAACATGATACCCTGTCAAAAGCCTGCTGCACACTCTGTTTACTTGGACATAGGCCAGTGTGGGATGAAAAGGTTCAAAGGAGAAGCTGTTCAGAAGTGATTGTAAGCTCTGTTGCAGGAGTGAGAGAGAGAGGAGATGAGTGAGATGGATAAGGGCAGTTGAGGGCAGGGCTGGCACAACTGGGTCCAGAGAGGTGATATCTTAGGTATGGGATTATTCCACTCTCACGTGTCCCTCAGGTCTTGATGAAGGAGAAGACATGGTTGGTCTACTGCATCCTCTAAATCCCATGCAAGTGAATTGGATGTTAAATCCTCCTCACAAGCTCTGCCAGCAGCCAGGTCTGGAGGGATGTATGTACAACCTATTCAGAGCTTCCTTAAAATGGGAAAGGAGAGGCTATGGTGTCCATGTGTCATTGCTGAGTCTTCCACATATGGGCCCAGGCTCATTTAGAGCAATGAGCTTGAACAGAAAAATCATCAGCTCTTTGATACATTATCCATGGAAGTGTGCAGAAAGTGGGAAGTAACAGCTGCTGGTGGCAGAAGTTACAGCTGTGTGCGTTACTTCTTCCAAATGGATTTTGAGAGCAGAGAGGTTCAAACCCCAATAATAATGATATAAAGGATGGTGGTTTGGAGTTTTTTTTGTTGTTAAAGTGCCTTTGGACCAAATACACAGCTCCCAAATGGTAGTTCCTTTGTTCTGCTTACTTTTCATCTACCAGCTGCACTGTTCTCCTGTAAAGTGGTGGATGGTTTGGCAGGAATTTACCTGGGAAAGACAAAAAGTGACAATAATTTGCAGATATTGAGAAATTTTGAGGGAAAGTACTTCTAGTTTACAAGAGGAGAGTGCAGGTCTTGCAGAACTTGAGCTGCTGACTCTTTGGTCTGCAGAAGCCACAAGCTTTTCTCTGGACATGCCATAAGGTCCACTGCCTTATCCCTCTAAATAGTCAAATATTTAGAGGGAAGGACAGAGGTTACCAGAGGTGCCTAGAGTCAAACGTGAGAGTGGACAACTGGGAGTTATTATATAGACAGAAAGTAATTGATGTTTTGTGGATAAATTGTTACTTCTTATGGTGTTTTAAAATGATGCAAGGTCATCAAGACAGTGTGAAACTCTGATTTTTCATATATGATATTATGTATATAGAGATATATATAAACAAAGCAAATACGTATGGGTGTTGCATATCTACTTCTATACAACAGTGGATAATGGGTATACAAGAAAGTGTGGATCTGATTTTAGAGTGCTCATTGCATCAATCATACTGAGTCAGTGGAATTCAAGGTCACCCTGTGCTTTACAAGATGACCTCAGCATCTTGGAAAATTGAGCTTCTGTGAAGAAAATGTTTTGTTTGCCATTTGAATCATCAAAAAGAGCTTTCAAGTTGATTCTGTGCATAAGTGAATAAGAGTGCATAATGCAATAAAAAAGAATTGTTTTCAGGAATGCTGAAAAAAATGTGAATTTCAGAATAAAAGCAAGTCAACCCTATGGTTATAGTGTTTTATTATCAAAATCAGTTAAGATAGGCGTTTGTCCCTGAAGAGATAGTTAAGCAAACACCTTAAAATAATTCAAGCTTTCAAGTTTTTCCTCCACCTTCCTTTTCATTCCCTTTATAAGTATTCTGCTAGTTGTCTTTTCTTAAGAATTACCTGCAGAAAATAACACTGCTTTTGTGATACTTAAGAATAACTGATAGAGAGCAAGTATTACAGGCTTTAAGGATGTTAGGGATGAGTAAAATGTGAAACCAAAATGAAGTAGAATTAATATGATTGAACTAGCATGTATTATAATTAAACCAGATATTGCACATTTAGTGTAGATTATTTCTGTCTCATATGATTTTGTGTAGATTTTTCATCATCCATGTTATTTCATTTGCATTTTCTTTGCCTTTCTAGTACCCTGAATTGATGGTTGCATCTTATAACAATAATGAAGATGCTCCACATGAACCTGATGGGGTAGCCTTGGTATGGAACATGAAGTTCAAGAAAACCACACCAGAATACGTGTTCCATTGTCAGGTAAGACTGAGGAAGCCATTGATTTTATACTAGATAAAACAGTTTCCTACATGGTGCATCTCCCCACTGTTTATACAAAGGAGTTAAGGTTAAAAATAGGCATTTTTGGTAAAAGTACAAGTGACAGTCCAGTGTTTTTAGAAGGCAACCAGCCTTTTCCAACAAAAGCCTGTCAAGGCTGCATGTCATTGTTTGTCTATTTAAAACAGTCCCTAGGAGATTTAGTTCATAAATCCCTCGCACTTATGAAGTAACTGTGGTGTACCACTTCCTCATCCAGGCAGTAACACATGCCTTCCCACCCACATTAACTTCCTCGCATCCTCTGCACTCAAGCTGCCTACCCATGCCTTGGTTCTGCTCAATATCATGGTTTGCCTTTAAAATTTGGTAGTAAATTTCGCATTTTTGGACATGTGTCTGACTTCCAACTTGATCAAAATGGTTTCAATTACAACAACTACTCCACCAATTCCTGTTTGACCGTCCTTTAGTCAGTAAAGCAGTGCTTCGCTTCACTCAATGCTACTTTACAATTATACTGGTTTAGAAGTTTATGGACAATTCAAAAATAGCTGAGTGTTTTATTTCTGTATGTCTATTTACTCCTTTTTGCCACTGCTTTTGTGTGTGAAATGGCACAGCCTCATATTGACAGAAGTGTTCAGCTCACTGGCTCTATCTCCATCAAACTGTCCAAACTGTGGAACAGAGCTTGGCCCAAATGTCAAACCTCTTCATTAATATCCCTTTGTGGTAATTAAATACAGGACAGTGGTATTCAAAAAGCCATATGGAAAAGTTTCAGCAAGTAAAACTGCAAGTAAAACTTAACAGAGATTAGTAAAATGCAGATAATTCTGTGGTAAGAATTGCTTGTCTTGGACGGATATGTATTACCTGGCTAATTGTGTAAGCTAAGTGTCATTTTACATTAGAGGACCAAACATCTTTTTGAACTAAGTTTATGTTTGGACTTGGGTACATTATCAGATGTAACATAGTGGGAGGGAGTTGCTGGAATTGAAGTTGCTGCTTCAACCTGATTAAGTAACCTTTAATTCTGGGCATATTTTTCTAATTTGCCATACTGAAAAACAACTTCACAAGGAGTTTAGGCCTGCAAATATGCCATACAGATTTCTATACATATATATATGTATGTATGTGTGTGTGTATTATCTTTGAAATGAGGACATGTATTTTCCTGGATATCATATTTGGCAGCCAATGTGTTCTTCCAGACTGCTTAAGGTCTTAGCTCAGATCCCATGTTCAGATTCTTCTATGATGTACATGCAGCTTAATGTTATGAACAAAATTTTCAAGAGAAGAGATGGCATTTCTAGGAAGGATAATCCTTAAACTAGATGGATTTTGCAAGATAATGACCAGTTTCAGGGTAGCCGTTCTGAGTACACAGAGGAAGATTGACTAAAGATGTAACAATTTGTTCCATTTATTTAAAGTTCTATCTAGATACACTTAAACAAGGGAGGTCACTCACTGCATTGGAAGCAATGAGATAGGCTACACTCTCCATTAGAAAAACACACATAGGACAAAGTGGTGGCCAGGGCTTTGGCATGGCTGAGCTTCTGTCTAATCTTCACATTGTTGGGGGGTGTGCCCCTTTTTAGAACTGGAACCTTAAAACCTGTGAATTGAGAGACACATATGACACTGTGCTTGCACATGTATCCTGGATTCATCCTCTTTCAGCTGAAGGACATCAATTCTGCCCATGGGAAATATTTATTTTATTTTCAAACTGATCATAGATAATTTGCATTGTAAGTCTATTATGCGTTGGATCTGTCTTTGAACCACCATTATAGGGCTTTTGATGTGGGATATCTTCTGCATATCTTCAGATCAGATGGGGATACCCACATGTGATTAAATGGGGAAGCAAAAAGTATGCAACTTGGTCTCTTGAACACAGGTTTTGTTGTAACTGACTCAGAAGGAAAAGAAGAAAAAAATAGTATCTTAGCTCAGAGTCTGGATTTCAGTTCTATAGATCATCATGTTATTCTGTTAGTGGAAACAGACTGTATTATTAGACAGTCCCATATCATTTATATTACCATTTTGCTAGAGAAACATTCCCTTATTCAGTCCTGATTCAGTTATTTCTCCAGGTCTTCTGACAGAGAGGCCCAATTTTGTTTCACAAAATACATAACCTTACAACAGTCCAGCCTAACAGCTAGAGATGAACACATACCTTATTGTTATAGCTAGGTTGCCCAGATATGACAAACACACTACTTTGAGTGTATTTCCCCAACAGGCCTCTATTTTCCTTCACAAAGACTTTCTATAAAAAGTGGTCTCAATAAATCCTACAAGATGCTGACTAATATACCTTTTGCCTTTCAATTTTTGGGGCTCAGAGAGCAAGACATAAGGAAGTTGAAACTTATTTCAGGTGCAATGGTCAATGAGCTTTTGCAAGCCACTTCTGAGAAGCCAAATCAATAAATAGGTTTATAACCCATTTCTGAGAAACTTCTAAGATATTTCAGATCATGGAGTTCTGGTAACATCCATAGAGATAGATCTGTGAAGCATCTCTGGATAGGTAAAGAGCTGGCTGGAGTGCAGCAGGGAGAACTTCAGATACCAAATGTGCACATTGGGTAAATTCTTGAAGCTAGAACCCTTGATGTTTTTCTATCTTTCCTGATATATTATCCAGATTTAGGTGAGATGAGTACCATGGAATTTCTTTATTTTCCTTACCTCTCTCTGAGACTGTTTTTAAACAAACCTAGGAGAATTTGAAGTGCTGATAGTTGCCAGAACCAAGGGGCTTCAACTAAAGTTGTCTATCAGCCCTGAGAGACAATGACATAAAAATCTACTGGTAAGGATGTTTTTGCCTAACTCCGGTCAGCAAAACATTTGATTTCAGTCCTCAAATGTGAGGGGTGGTGTATTCTGTAAATATGAAATTCTGACTCAGTTTAAAGTCATATTAAGTTGTTGACTCATTAATACAGTTTAAGAGGTAGCAAATTTCATAGTTCTACAATGTGTTGTGCTACAAATACTGGGTTCAATTTTAGTTAATATGCATTAAAGGAAAAATGACAATCAGCCAAGTGGACATGTTTACTCATTAATTCATATGTACTCTCATGTGATTTATCAGATGCTTTCTAAATAGAACAGCCCTGCTGGCTTCTACTCTCACATCCTATGGAATACTTTCTTTCTTCTATGTGTTTTATTTTTGCCCTTTTTTGGGGTTTTATATTTCTGCTGTATGTGCTGACAGTATTTTAGCTGTGACTCCCAGATTTTTTCTTCTGTAGCTCATCATACATCTCTTTACCACAAGGTTAGAAATAGGAAAACAGGGAAGAATGAGGGATTGGGCAATTTGTTCATTTGTTTTCCTATGCAAGCAAAAATTGTTGTCTCAAAAGCAAAATTGGAATGAGAGTGATATCATTTGCCAAAGGAATAAACGCTCAATGCTTTCCTTAGGTAGTGAGAAATAAATTGAGCATGCAGTTAATACTACAGAGGGCAGTCTGGGAATATCTGTGTAGGGAAGAGTCGGGGATGTCCTCTTCCCCCATGCTGGAGCATTGCATACTATTGGTGTAATCCAGAGCATTCCAAAGGCAAGACACATGCCTTTCAGAAGTACTTCATGAAACCCTGCAGATGAGTCATCCCTAGTTGGGTTGGCTTGGCAGTATCCAGGGATGGAAAGAATTCCAGCAACAACATGGAAATCACATTGACTCTCTCTTGGTTTAGTTGGGAGAATTTTAAGCAGTGGTTCACACTGCTTCTCTCAGCTACTGCTGGTTCGTGTTTAGGTGGGGGGTGACACAAACAAAAATAGTATCGCACAGTTATTGATGATCTGACTCAACATGTGCTTAATCCTCTATTGATTTCTACAGTGCAAGGGGCTGGCCTTTTATGTGAACGTTCCCATACCGTTGATTGATAGAGTAGCACCAACCATATTTCTCAATATTTCTGTCTTTTTCAGAAAGTGATTTTAAGTTCTTAATGTGTTTTTTTCCCTGAACATACAAATAAAAATCTACATCACCCATTAATTAAGAGAATTATTTGTACAACTCATCATCTCTGCCCATGATGCTATTTCTGTTTCACGGTGGTGTGATCTAAGCTTTCTAAGCCAGACTGACCTGAAGAAGTGTCTGAAACTTTGCAGCAACATATCTGGTCAAGTGGGGCAAATGAGAACTCAGTGTTTGGAGCAGATGGGCTAGTAGATAATAGTCTGAGCTTTATACCCTTTCTTCCAGCAGGGCCTGTTAGAATGCATACAGCACTGCTCTTCTATCAGATCTCATAGCTTCTGGGTTAGAGCTGATCTTCAGAAACAGAAGTCACAAGGAAAAGAAATAATCAGTGTATCTAAGGGACTTTAGGGTATTACAAACCATTTCCTTTCTTCTGGAACTAAAGAGGGGTTGTTAAAGTTTGTTGAGGTATCTGGACCTCAGCCTCAAACATCCATCATTTCAGGAGAGGACGGGTGGAGGAAAGCAGCTAAAGATAGTTTCATGCAAATAAACCAAACTGAATGTTACTTTCTGATTTGGAGGACTCTGCATTGTGTTTGGAAAGTAAAGAATTCTGCTTTACTATGCCAAATCTAATGATAACAGAAACAAAAAAAATACTACATTGACTGTCTTTTGATTTATTATGGATTATTTCCTGATATACTAATTTCCTCTTTGTCAGCTAAGTCTTTTCCAAATGTCTCAAAAGGGCAGTGGGAAGTACCAATCTGACACTTAGAAGCAACTCCATTCAGTGTATTTTTGAAGAAGGAGAGCACGTAGGAAGTAGCTTTTATTTGAGGAAACAGTGACCATTTAAGAGTTCTTTCAAGGAGTCAGATTGACTTTTAGCATAATCACAAAAATATTTCAGCAGTATATCACTTTCAATAGCTGCAGCTGTTTCTGTCCTTTTCCTGAAATGCCATGCAGTCAGATTTCCTTGGTTGGTTCCATCTCTTTACTAAACTGTCAGGTTTTTTGTGGGAAAGGAGATTTGTGTTTTCTATTTTAATTTCAAGTAAAGCTGTCCATGCTTGGAAAATATTGGTGGATTGGGTACAGAAATCAGCTACTCAGCTGCACCACAAAATGTTTCATTCTCCCCTAGCTTTTTTGTTGTGGCTTCTATACACTGCCATTAAGTTATGTGTTTGACCACTGTTCATTGCTTATCCTGGTGTGGTCTTTCCCTTTTCAACTAAATGGATGGAGTCATAAATGCATATCTTAGAATTAGATGCACTGAGGTAAGTGAAAGGCTATATTTAGTGGCTGATATTGGCCAGAGTTGCCTTATTTTTTTTCTGATTTGGTTCCTTTGTTGTTGTCTGCTCTTTCAAAATCAACATAAACTCCTTCATATGTGCTTTTTGCTCCAGCAGCCTGCCTTCTAAAGGTGCTGAGTGCCCAAATCCACAAGACTTGTGTGTGGAACAGGCTGAGGTAAAAGCATGAATGACTAATATCCTCCTTTTCCTCTTGTCCTTGAGTTTCCTTCTCTGTGGAAGCCAGACTAGAGCTCAGCCCCTCCAGAGCTTCTAAAGAAAAGAAATACTACAAGAAGTTTAGGAAAGTCCAGAAAGTATGGTTGGAATACTTTAAAAATGAAGAAAATTTTCTCCTATAGTTATAGTGGTGCTTTTCCACAAAAACTTCCTCAAACAAGGATTCAGTTCTTCAGAGACATAAAAGAAATGAAAGACCCTGACCTCCCTCTAAGCTTCACAGAATTTTCTAAATAAAATCAATTCAAAGAACCAGCATGTCCAATTTCAGAGCTGACTTATCTAATTCCTCACTTTCTAGTGAGAGAGGGTACCTGTGGTCAGACTTTAAAGGGCTGTAAATGTCAGAGAAGACATGTGGTTCTGGGCTGACTGCAAATTTTCCCAAAAAACCCACATACCCCTTCTTTGGAAGAGAAAGTTTTTTCCAACCTGATTTTCCCCATGACCCTATGATCCTAAATATGAATCCGATCCTGCCTTTTTTCATCACAGTTCTCTGGTAAATGGACTTCTGAGTGTCTGTCCGTGAAGATACTGAGACAGCTGTCATAGTGGGAATACCTCAGCACCCAGGGTCCCAAATTTGTTGCAGACTTTTGTAACACGTACCAAAATGTTGTCAGTCATACAAAGGAGGGCTTCTGCAGAGATAAAGGGGCTGTTTTGCTTTCATTTCAGTTTTGTTTCCTGCTGTGCATCATTGGTAGGATAATCTTTGAGGAGCTGTGCTGTGTCTTTTCTGTAGGACGGTCTGCTGGCTCTTATATTTGTGACTGCCTGGTTATCTGCACACTGTAATGATTAATGTAGATGCATAGGTGTGCCATTTTGAATTACAGTCTGGGGGAAGTTCTAACTCTAACTGTATGACTGGGGGAGGAGAAGAGTTTCAGCTACAGCTTGTGATAGAAGGACACACTTATTCTGTTCCTATTTCAAAATTTCTGTGCTCTGCCATGTTTGTGTTTGAAATGTGGAAATACAGAGGACAGTTTGTGCCATTAAGATTTCAGTAAGCAAGAGCCCCTGTCTTGTGTCTTAGGCTTTTGTTTTAGTCTTCCTTCTGTTCTCAGCTGATACCAGTTGTCTTTTTTTGCTTCTCTCATTGGAGGCTACACCACTTCCAGCCTTTGATGATTAAAAATAACTATCATTTGGCCTGAGATTAGTGCCCCAACACTTGTGGAGAGATTGTGTGTGTCAGTAGAAGTTACACCAATGCATCTGAAGGCTAAGTGTAGTACCTGGAAAATGGTTTTTGGAGTCTTAGGTGAGAGGAGAGACCAGCATGCAGCAGATTTGTAGAGGGGGACAAAGCGGACCACATGTACAAGGGACAGAGCCTCCTGTCTCCTGTCACAGATATTAGTGGGGGAGGACAGAAAAGACACTGAAAATGTGAAAATGTGTATTCTGGCCTGGGTGCCACAATGTCTTAGCCCCTCCTGAAATCACCAGGCTTGCTTTACTGCTGAAATGCCAGAGCTGTTAGCGTGGAATTTACTAGCATCTGCAGTTCAAAAGAAAGTATACCATGTTTTTCACACAGCCCTTCACCTTTCAGTCCTAAAATCTCTTGAAACTGACTTATTCCCACAAAACTCAAATCATTATATTTTTCATAACAAGAGTGGGAGAAGGAAACCTTCTTCCAGGCAAGGTCAGAGAGCAAGTAAGCATCATTATTTAGACAAAAGGGGTGTCACAAAGTTGCATGCCTTCCTTTGGGTTTTAACTGTATCTTTCCAAACCCTTAGCAGAGCTGATTTTTTCATGCTGACTGGGATCTCTTCCTGTCTTGTACAGAACCCTGAAGAGCGACACACCCATCAAAGCCAAGTTGTATAACAAAATAATTGTACACCATGTCAGTCTGTGAAATGACTGCTAATACAAAAGGTGGGAGCACCTCCCCTATTAGTAATTAACATTCTGAATTATTTGAGGACTGTGTTTATACATACAAAGTCTGCTAGCAACAGAATGCTCCTTTGCTTACAGCAAGGCTTAACACAGATCATCTTCCTCATTTGAAACTGAGATTTCAATTATGAATCAAATAATTAGGAAGTGACAACTTTGCTTGTCTTGGATAGAAACCTTCAGGCGGTTCTCACTTCTAAGCCTTTTTTGGAGGGGGTAGATGTCATACACTTAAATGACACGCTGTCACTACTAACAATAGCATTGTGCTTTTTGCAAGTGTGAAAATAGAGATTTGTAATGAACTTATACTTAAAGATGCTGTTTCTCTTCCTAAAGTTCCGTAGTCTTCCTTTCAGGCCAAATATAAAGATTATGTTGGCTACTTGATACAGTGAGCATTCATTTTTTATTTTTTTTGAGTTTCTTTATTTCACTGATAACTTGCATTATACCTTTTTGAATTACTGGCATCTAATATGCAATTTGGAGAAAACCTAACCTTTGAATTGCTGACTTAGACATGCAATATTTTTAAACTTTAGCTAGCTAAGGGGGAAAAGAAAAAGATCTCAGTCAAAAACTATATTTCATAAGAGAAAATTATAGTGATATTGATGGTTTGCCAAAACCTCAAGCAGCGACAAAATCCACAGTGTCCTGAAAGAGATGCCTTTCCAAAACCATTCCTTTGCAGATGTCTTAGATTATTGATACTTACAAACACATGACATTATTCGTTTGACTCAGAATTTTGAAAATGTCTGTTCATAAAAAAACGCAGATTTGTCACACTATCCCAAAATCGCAGAGAAAAAAAATCACCAAATCCTGCAATTGTTCCTGGGGTTGTTTTATAATTTTGAAGTTGTTTATCTGGTTACATTTCAACATAACCTAGTGTAAAAAGGAAGGAAGGGGAAGAAGAACCCAATTTTCCTTTGTTGATATAAGAACTACATTTTATAGTTTTTCTTGTATATTTGAACCTCCCAGTGCTAGAAAGGTTTTAGGTGAACAAGAAACACAGGATCAGATGTGAAATCGGTAAGTTACCAAGATCCTTCCACCGGATTTTTTTCCATAAGGATGTCAAATACCATGCAATTCCCTAGCTGCACTGCAAATGACGGATAAACAGCCATAGGCATGACTTTTCTGTTTGGGTTATGTAACTGTTCTCAGTGCAAACTACTTGCAATGAAGAGTACATTTGGTCCAAATTCAAGAAAATTATTTCACCTCATGATTTTTGTCTCTGTGGGAGCTCTATGTGAGGAGTGAAGCCTCTTTCTGTGTTAGCAGGCACAAAACATAAAACAGTTACTCTTCTAAAGTGCTGTAAAAGGCCCCAGAAACCAAGGAATCCATCATTACAGTCCAGGATACAAGTGTTCACTGCCTTAGGTCTAAAATCAACAGTTTTCCACCCTCTGCCCCTATGGCTGGATGACTGACAAGTACTTCCTTAAAAAGAACTTTTGTATATGGACAACATTGATTTAATGATGATTAAGACTCCCGGCTTCCCACAATGGGAAAGCAGAAGCACATGCCACGTGGCTGAGACACTGATATTATCCTTGGAAGATGTTTCCTGTGGGACAAAGAGAAAGAAAAACTAAAGTACATTTATTTTAGAATAAGATGACAAGCAAATGTCCTACATGCAAGAAGTAATATGCTTTTAACAATTTGTCACATTGGAAAGATCAGAGTGGTTTTATTATCTCTACAACAAAATGTGCCAGAGTGTGTTAAGACCTGTGAATAATTCATTTTGATTGCTCTTATAACACCATTTAGTATTTGTGTAGCTAAGAGAAATACCAATTCCACTTCAGTTCCGTATTGTTCTTGAACATATGTCACCAGTCATTTAATGGAGAGAAAAACATGCTTAACATTTGCTGTCTCATGTTTACATCTGTAAATAAACAGACTAAGCCAAATTTGGACTGAAGTTGTGCAGAACTGCTGACATGAGTTTTCTGGGATAAATCCATTCTTCCTCACAGAATAAAGATGCATTATAAAATGTCCCATCACTGGTGCGGTGAATGACCCAAGGATGCTGTTTTTTGAGCAAGATGTGGTCCTCTGATACTCCAGGAGTCAGCAACTGTAAGATGGCATAATTATGGTAATTGAGTCCCTCCTGAGACTGGAAAACACTTCTCTCAATCCCTCCTCCTCTACAAGACTACTTACGGAAAAAAAATTGTAGAAACCAAGTAGCGAAACCTTGCAGGCGACGAAAGCAGGATGTGAAATTTCAGAAAACTAAAGTTTGTTTGGAGAAAGGGGAAAAATTGTCTATAATGGGTTTAATTTATTTCTCTGTGATCTTAGCTGCTTACTAATGCTCTATGGGTGCAGAGTCAGGCTACTGATACCAGAATCTCTACAGTAATTTACTGCAGGAGACATGAACAGTGTGAGAGCAACTCATGTTTTCACCCTCATTCTTAAATACAGACTTGCCTGTGGTATCTTCTGTGTTTCCACTAGATAACTGTTTATTTGTGCCTCTCAGTCTCTCAATCTCCACATCTATCTGCAATGTTTAATTAATTTTCAATTACTTTGAATTATTTCCAATTACATAGTGACACTACTTATAAAAGGTATGTCAGTGAAAGTGATGGATTTGGGCAAATATAAAAGCCCATTAGTCTTCAGATGACTGACAGCATCTACCTGGACTTGTGCAAAGCATTTCACTCTGTTCTGCACAACATTCTGTCTCTGAATTGGAGAGACAAGGATTTGATGGATGGAACACTCAGTGGATAAGGAATTGGCTGGATGGTTGCACTCAAAGAGTTGTGGTCAATGACTCAATGTCCAAGTGGTGACCAGTGACAAGTGGTGTCCCCAGGGATCAGTGTTGGGGCCAGCACTGTTTACATCTTTGTTAGCAACGTGGACAGTGGGATTGAGAGCAACCCCAGCATGTTCACTGACCACACCCAGCTGAGTGGTTCGGCTGACACACCGCAGGGAAGGGAGGCCATCCAGAGGGACCTTCACAGGCTTGAGAGGTGGGTCTGTGCAAGTCCCATGAGGTTCAGCAAGGCCACATGCAAGGTCCTGCGCATGGGTTGAGGCAATAAACACGAATACAGGCTGGACTGAGAAGGAATTGAGAGCAGCCCTGGGGGGAAGGTCTTAGGAGTGTTGGTTGATGAGAAGTTCAACATGAGCTGGCAATGGGGTCTCCATCCATGGAGAGAGTCAAAACCCAGCTATACACAGTCATCAACAATCTGCTCCAGCTCATCCTGCTCTGGCCAAGGGGTTGGACTAGACAATCTCTAGATGTGCCTCCCAATATTTTGTAATTCAGTGAGTCTGCCTCTGACACTTCATACTCCTTTTCTCTTTCCTGTCTCTGACATTGATGTGGATGTCAGCTGGGTTGAGACTGTCTCTAAGTCTACGGAGTCTTTCCAGGATGAGCTGAACATCGGGGTGTCCTTCTTTCCTCACAGAACAGAGGTAATTTGCTTTCAGAAGGCCTGAATTTAAAAAATGCTTGTTTAGGAAAGCACTTACCAATTTGCTTGACTGTGAACAGGTTTTTTAGTCATTAAAATAATGGAGAATTTGGAAGAATTAATTACAATTAAGTTCATGGATTTCTGAGAAAAGATGGACTTCAGTAAGTTCTTTTTTCATCTGGGGCTTTAAAGTATTCTTGGTTCAATATGTTGCATTTCTTGTGGGGATTTGGACTCAGTGCTACACTTGAGATTTATCTGTGACTCTCTTACAAGCAGCTGAGACTACTATGCCCAGCTTCACAAGCTGAGTTGTAGATAATTGCTCTTGAAGCATCTGTACTGGTTTCTAATTCGTCTGTGGCTTCACATAGTTTGGTTGATCAAATGCATTGGTTTGAGGAACTGCTGCCATAGAAACCACAAAACCACCACCACAGCACAAGAATAACTTGTGTTTCTATTCCTGTTCTCCAAATCTGGAATTTGCTATCTCTGTGGGCTCTCTCAAGTCTGACTCTGGTATTTCCAGAACTTGCCATCAGGTGATTATCTGTTGTGCTTTCACTGTGAGGAGAAGAATCCAGGACACCAAAATCCCAGCCTAACCCATACCTCAGTCTCTGAGGGATCTCTTAGATGGGAACACCTCTGGATAGGCACTCTAAAGCCTCGCTCCTGAGGCCTGGTCTTGGTTTCAGCAGGAAGAAGATTCTGCCTGGAGAAGTGTGCAGCAATAAGAGGCTTAAGTCCTTAGACAAGTGGCTGGGACACTTTATGAGCATGGGGCTGAGCTGCCAAGACTACACCTGTGTTCTATATCAGATAATATCAGAGAGATAATATGCAGAAGTAATTCAGGAAGAGTGACCAAAATTCCTGGACTTGTCCCTCATAGCCAGGTCCCCCAGGTAATTGCTAGACAGAAGTGGCTTCACCTTCAGAGATGCTTCAGGAGTTGGCTGACTGCAGCACTTACAGAGGGCTTCGTTTTGCATGATGTTTTGAGTATGTGCTTCTCTAGATCTGATTTCATTTGCAGTGCTTAAAATAAGATATTTATCTGGCATTTCTGACCACTGCACCAAGTAAATTTTTCAGGTAATGCTGTTATTTGCTCAGTTCTAGAGGCCTTCATCAGACTGAGATGCTTTAGTAAGGATTTTGTTACAAACCCATCATAACAAAGTAGTCTCTGTGCCACAAAACTTGCAGCTATAGGTAGCAGTGGTGGCAGGCAGTGACACCATGACCCATGTCCTGAGCTGGCTACATATATAGCAGCTCTGGTCCAGAAGCTTTTGGCTACTGCTGAGCTGAAACCAGTGAGCCCTACTACATGCAAGCTGCATGACAGACTGCCATGCTCAAGCTGACACTAACCATCTGCTCCAAATTGTGGCTGGCCTGTGGAATGAGCGGGGATGGCAGAAGGTCTCTGCACTCCACCCACAGACACATGTCCTCAGGCTCTAGGTCTGAAAGGGTGGTGTACACCCATCACTTCATGCTTGTCAATAATATAATCAAAACACTTAAGAATGCTCATGAATAACTGTTAGAGTACCATGGCCTAAATAAAATAGACAAACCAAGGAAGTGTTTGCTTCTCCAACATGCAGGCACACAGACATTAATTATTTGACCCTGCAATCTGATAAGCAGCCAGGTCCTAATCAGAGAATATATTTGGGTACTTAGCATCTAAGTAGTTGTGTGGAAAGAAACCTTTATTTTGATGTGCTGTTGTTAGGAAATTACTCCTTATTTCTCCAGGCTTTAATTGTCTCTTCATCAGTCTAACAAAGACAATATGATACTCAGCAAAGACTGCATTCTCAGGCTTGGATGTGTGTGCAGTATTTCAGAGTTACTGAATCAACTGCTTGTTGCAGTCATGGATAAAGGCACACAGGATTTCCCTGTATCATATTTGAGAAGTATCATGATTATCTGCTTTTGCAATACAGCAAGCAGTTTTGCTGCTTTTCCAAGTCACCATGACACTGCTGAATTAATAGTAACAGCAAATGCACTTCACAAAAGCGCTGAAGTGTAGATTCCCTTTTGCAAAGGCAGCTTGTGGACTTTTTCCTGATTATTTTGCTCTTGTAGTTACATGGGCTGAACCTGCAGTTGAGGAGATGAAAGCAGAAAGCTCCAGCTTTCTGCTCTGTTTAAAATGAAGTCATAGGGGTGGATATTGCCTTTCTACAGACTTGGGCAGAGTGCTCTCATTCTACTGCAATACTCAGATGTCAGCACTGAGGTTAGATGTCAGTTACCTACCCTGTAAACTCGGCTAAGAAAGGCTGTGTTTCCTGACATACTCTTTTCCTTCTTTTTAAGGACTTAGTACTTTTTCAATAAAAATAAATTTAATTTGTGGCTACATTTCAGCTCCATTGGTTTGATGGTATAAGCGGAGCAATACCAGCTTTGGATTTAGAGCAGTCGTGTGGCTAAGTCTCTCTGTGCAGCTTTCATGTGGTCTGGTGAGACATTCTTAGAATCCCCAAACATTTTTGAAGATTCTAAACTGGAGACATTCACAATTCTTCCCTCCCTTTCTACCATTAATCCTTCATGTTTTAACAAGCATTGAAGTTAATACAGCCTACACTCTTTCCTGTCACACTTGGGCCCCCTCCCTCCTTTCTTTCTCTTGAATAAAGCAATCTGTTCTTTCCCGTCCATACTCTTGTAAATCAAAGGGATAGATGTCAACACACACTATAACCAAGTATAAACTTCCTTTTTTTAATTAAACAGAATTCTGACATTTGGTTTGAAGAAGTGTTTGTTTGGTTTTATTTATTTTTTTTAATATGTGAAGGATGTCAACTGCTTTTATTTTATTTTTAGTAGAGATGAATTTTGTATGGTACCGCAAATAATCTCTAGCACAAAATCTTTCAGATGTTATTTCATAGTTTAATAGGAAGACAGTTGGAAGAGAGTAGTACAGAAGTCTTGGAATTTGAAGCTTTTAGAATTAAGAGGTAACCTCTTTGGTAAAGGTTTTTCTAAACACAAATCATGTTTTAACTTCCTTTTCAAATTTAATTTCAAAACCAGCTGTAATTCTATTGCTATTCTCTCTGCTGTTTTCTTATTACTCCTAATTATACTTAGACAGTTATATGAAACACAGAAATATCCAAATTCACATTAGCAGATACTAAAAATAAACAGGACTCTTGGAAGGAACACAGGCTCTATTTCAGTGTACAATACCAGGTACCTCAGTAGCCAGAGCAAAGTGACCCTAGGGTTGCCTCTTTCAAGATATCTCACACCTTTTGTGGTGCAAAAAGGATGTTATAGGGCCCTAAACTAGAGAAACAGTGTTCAGATCTGGTACCACTACTTTCTGTGATTATTCTCAGTCCATGACCAGTCAGAAAAAAAGTGTTTTATTTAGTAATTCAGTTGCTGTTTTATTTCTAGATTATGGTTTTAATCCACCTTTGTAGTTGAAATATATCATCCATATGATGGATGAGGCCAGATATAGGTGTGTATAGTAATGCAGGAATGAAATGGTCTCTTGATGGCCTGGCCAGAATAAAGTTTGGGCAGTTCTCAGAGGGACTGTGAGTTCTTAGACCCTTTAAATGCTGCTCTTGATGTGCAGGAGTGAGAACAAAAGGTTATGAGTAAGTTGCATGTGTACTTATGGTCTCCCTCTTTATTTATTTATTCCTCAGGAGGGCAGACATAAGTGATCAGAGGTTCAGGCCCTGATCTTCAGTTCCTATAGATGAAGGACTGTGAGTTTGGCACCTTTTCATGGTTTTAGCTAAGCAGCAGTACCACAGCTTTATCGCTCTGCTCTAAGTCTCTCAAGCATGGAAAAGGATCTGCCACTTCAGTAAGAGGGCCAAACGTGTCCTGGGGGGCATCAGGCCCAGTATCGCCAACTGGGCAAGGGAGGAAATTGTCCCACTCTGCTCTGCAGTGGGGTGGCCTCACCTCGAGTCTTGTGTGCAGTTTAGAGTGCCACAATATGAGAAAGATATTAAACTGTTGGAGAGTGCCCAAAGGAGGGTTACAAAGATGGTGAAGGGCCTTGCAGGGAAGCTGTGTGAGGAGTGGCTGAGGTCACTTGGTCTGTTCAGTCTGGAGAAGAGGAGACTGAGGGGAGACCTCACTGCAGTTACAACTTCCTTGTGAGGGGAAGAGGAGGGGCAGGCACTGATCTCTTCACTGGTGTGACCAGTGACAGAACTCAAGGAAATGGCAGGAAGCTGAGTCAGGAGGGATTTATGTTGGATATCAGGAAAAGGTTTTACACTCAGAGGGTGGTTGGGTACTGGAACAGGCTCCCCCAGGAAAATGTTACCAAGCCTGCCAGTCCAAGAAGCATTTGGACAAGGCTTTCAGCACATGGTGATTTTTAATGGGTCTTGTGCAGGGCCAGGAGTTGGGCTTGATGACCCTGATGGGTCCCTTCCAACTCAGCATATTCTATGAATCTCTGATTCTATAATTCCATGATCTCAGCTGCAGCTGATTTCACTGCCCGCTGTTGTCTGTGTCAGAGTGACCCACAGCAGCATGCCACTTATGGTAGTGCTTTTTCACATGTGTGTGCTCAGTTAGAAAATTCACCCAGGAGCTTCCTGAGAGCCTGCTGCAATATAACCTGGTATTCTGGAGCCTAGAAATGCCTGTGAACTCCTCGGATTGCTTCTTCCCACTGACAAAGTATTGTTTTGAGATACATCTGGTGTCGGGCGTAGGCATATGGCACCAGTATGGCAGTGCTGGCTCCGGGGGTGGTTTCCTGCAGAAGAGGTCTGGCCGAAGGCAGTAGTCATTGCTTATTGAGAGTTATTATTATTTAGCACCCAAGTCTTAGTGAACTTGTTCGACTGGTGGCTGGGCAGAGTGCCATCCAAGCGTATGGACATGAGCAGAGACAGCCGAGTCTCCAGGGCCTTGCACACATCAGATGTGGGTACTGAGGTCAGGCTTCTCAGCAAGGAGGAGCTAAATGACTGTCTGTACTAAGCACGTGTACCTGTGGTTGATGGGATATGCCATCATTAATCCAAATCTGGGCCGTATTAAGCTTCTAAAATAAAAAACAGCTTTGCCAGCCACTTGAAGAGGGCTGGGGGCCTGCTTGGATCAGTGGATCAGTGCATCAGTGGGGAAGGAGGAAGGAAAGGAGCAGGGAAACAGAGGCAGCTCCACAGTGCTCCTCCCGCTGAGGTGACCTGACCCCCCACCAAGGCAGGGGGCAAAGGGTGTTGCCTTCCTCCCCCCACTGCAGACCTCTCCAAGGGCTGGGCAACACTTCTGTTTGTGAGGCCAGCCCTTTCTTTGCTGTAACAAGAGCACAGACATCTCATATTTTGTTTCTTAATTATATTTTCAGCGTGGTTGTTGCAGCAGCTGGGAGCAGAAGCTTTAGCATTTGAGAAGCAAGATTGCCTTTTTGCTAGGCAAAACATCAAGGTTTACCAGCCTGAGCTCTCTCTTATGCTTGGTCAGTGCTCCCCCATGGAACTAACTCAGGTTTGCTCCTCTGGGCCTTGGAGATCCGCTCACCTCCTCAGAGAGGCAGAGTGTGCACAGGGGATGAGGCAGCAGCACCAGTATTGTGGCCCCTCTAAGAGTAGAACATCTGGGTGGAAGATCACAAAGCCAGAAGTACCAGAAATACTTTAGTAAGGCCACTGAGAAAGCAAAGGAGAGACAGAAAGCAAAATTCAGCAGGCTGTGTTTGCATAGAGGGAGAAAACACATGAGCATTAAGCTAAAGTAAATACTGAAATGATTCCCTGCACAGTGCAGTTCAGAGAAATGCAGATGAGCAGACACTCGGATTTTGCCTGTCTCTTGTGGGTCCCAACAATTGCTCAGACAGATACTCTTTGGTACCCATAAAAGGATAATGCCAGGAATCTCCTAGTCTAAATGCTTCTTTTCTACTGTGAACACTCAGCTCCCTGGGGAATTGCCTTCTGACCTGATTTCTCCTACATTTATTTATGGGCTGTTGCCATACACTATGAAACTAGCTGCTTCTGTCCTCTGCAACAGGTAACTAAGCACCTATAGTATAAAATATTCCTGGGAAGCTTTACCATTGCTGTTGGAAAATGCTGTGAGATTTCCCTAGAAGGGTGTGGTAGAAGTGCAGCAAAGGATATGGTGTTATTTTAAAAACCTAACCATATGCTGGTTCCTCCCCCTTTGAAGTCAGTGGCAAAGCTGTTTGAGAGGAGCAAGACTACTTGAACAAGCAAACAAGAGGCAGCCTGGGGGCAGAAGAGGCTTACAGGGAATCGTTTCTGCTGCTGTCCTTGAGCACGGAGCTGTTCAGACAGACTGGAGACCTGTCAGCCACTCTTTCCCATTAAGACTAAGAAATGAATGCTTTTAAAATTGTTAAATGAATGGGCTTGATCTTACAGCCCTTACTCATCTGAGTACTGCCATTAATTTCAAGAAAATAATCACTGTATTAAGTGCTATGGAATGGAGTCCTTAAATAGTTAAATTCTAATATTTGACAGAATTTTTTATTGGATAGAAAAATAATGCTGAAATAATTAAAAAGATGTGAACATTTCACCTTTTGAAGACTGCAAGCTACTTTGGAGCGAGATATAAAAGTAAAGGCAGTGCAGAGAACTCAAGGCCGTGTCATGTCTCTAGGTTATTTTTGAACTTTATGAAAAACACACTTTAGCAGTTTATATCCTGACCATTCAACTGTATTCTGGCATTCTAAATGCAAAAACATGCTAACCATGAAAGCAGAACATTTAAAAATACACTGTCCACTTGGCTTCTTTGCCCTGCTTCAGAGTCTCCCAAGTTTGTTTGGGACAACTTTGTTGTGGAATGACTGTTTGAATTGGGGTTTCTTAAAATACATGTGGAGCCTTGTAGCTGCTGTGGGGTGTACACAGTGGTGGAGCTGTACTATTTTAAACTCATCTGGCTATTTCACTTCATGTAAGAATATCTGTCAGCTTAGTTATAAGGAATGAGAGGGGTTGATTGAAACAACTCACAAAGCCATTAAACAGAGAGATAAAATGTAGAACATGTGCTGTAGGGTCATTTTAATTATAATGTGGGGGGATCTGTGGAAACTGAATGGCAGCTGCAGTGTAGCTGCCCTCTTAATAGTACCTACATCCTGTTCCTTAAGGGTGGGGGTTCTTTTCTGTAAAGCTAGGTCCTTTGGAAGTGGTGTTTGGAAGCTACCTCTCATTGCTATGACTAACCATACTGGAATTGCTGTGCTCAAGCACTTAGATATGGACTAAAATAGGCATTTATGTACACTAATCGTCTAGTCATTAGGTGCTAGACTACATAACATCAGAGAAATGTATACAGACGCATTAGTCAAGGGAGAAGGTATCAAAGATGTCAAGTGAACCACCATGAGAATCCAGAGGCTGGGGAAGAAAAAAATTAATGGCAGCTTTTTCCATTTTCTTGATTATCTTGTTAGGTAAAAAAATCCCAGTACTAAATATACTGCTGTATGCTATAAGTATGTCTATTACGTTCATTTATCATGTAATCTGGCTTTAAACAATTGGTATCAGGCAGCCACATGAATTCAGTAAAAGCTATTTAAACTTCCTATTTTGCTTTATTCTTATTAACCTAGTTATAGGCATCAAAAGTTAGCATAATTAATTCTAGGCATCAAGAGTTAGCATAATTAATTCTAGCCCTATCAGAAGGGGTTTCAAGTCTCTCATAAGTTCAAATCAGTCTCTAGCCACTAGAAATGAGCATGAGGAGCAGTAAGGAAAGAAGGCACCACATCTGCTCATGTCAAAATTTTTACAACCCCATCCACTTCTGCCAGAGACAGGGCCATTACCTAGGTAGACACTGGGTCTAGTTCAGCTTGGCAGCTCCAGTGTTCCTAATTCAACAAAGGATACTTAAATGTCTGCCATGCTTTTTATGCAAATGAAATATGGTAATATGGTAATCCTTTGTCATTCAGTAAGTTGTGTTCCCACACAGGAACACCAACACTTCAAAATATCCAGCCATTAAAATATTTTTAAAAATTGCATTAAACAAAGACATAACATCCAGGACAAATTATATAAAAATGGGAAATAATTATTTAAGAAGAGCATGGAAGACTTGAAGGAGTTACTGCTTCTTGCTCTTGGCTGTAGCTTGTTGGCACATGAACGTTCTGTGGACTGTTCCCTTGAGGACTTCAACTGTTGTATGTTATTTTAAAGACATTGAAAAGTGGTAGTTGGGATACATAATCATCTCCATATTGGCTTGTGGGGCACTCTACCAGGTAGCCAGGGTAACCATCGCACCAGACTGGCTCCTTAGCATCCCCAGCTAAAGAAAATGTACAAAGACAACTCAGCTGCCATTAGGATGAGGCAAAACTCAGTTCTGCTTAAACAGTGTAAACGAAAGTGTGGTTCCCTTTGCTTTTAGAAGACCTCGGTAGCAGAGAAATGAGTCATTGATCCAACAATGACACATGGCTTGTTAGCTGATGTGCTCAAGACAGCACACCTTAAGGTGAACTTTGGAGGGTCTTTCACGGACTTCCCCCAAAATGCCTGAGTTAAAAGTTAGAGGAGAAACAGGGGAAGAGCTCTCCCTGATGCGATATCATGCGTCAGGATGCCAATCTCTGCTTGGCATCTGGTTTAGTTGTAAGTTCTCACTTCTGGAAATGAAATTAAGCACTTTACCATCACTGCCTGGTTATCTCAGGTTTTTAGCATCATGCTTAGACTCATCCTGTATTTTCCATAGGACCAATGGAACAACACATTTTAGGGTCAAAGCTCTTTGCATGTGTCCTGTTGGCTTTAGAAGAATTACTGGTATGCAAGGAGTATGACTAGAGTTCCTACAGTGATTCCTAGAATACAAAATGCTAATTACATTATGCTTCCCAAGGGAGAGAATTGAAGATGGCTGACTTTGTAACCCCTCTCTTCTCTACCTCTTTTACTCCAGTCCTCCGTGATGTCGGTCTGTTTTGCCCGCTTTCACCCAAATCTGGTCGTCGGTGGAACATACTCTGGCCAAATTGTCTTGTGGGATAATCGCAGCCACAGGCGCACTCCAGTTCAGAGAACTCCCTTATCTGCTGCTGCTCACACGGTAAGGATAAAAGTCACTTCCTCTTTTCCTCAGAGGAGATGGTCAGCAGGGAAATGCAGCTGCCTAGTTCTGTCTACAATGCTGTTTGCCACACAGATGAAAACATAGGTGTGGCCCTTGAAGGGAAAAAGTACATATGAGAGATGAACAACCACCTCTTGTAAGTGCTTAATGATCACACTTTGTACAATCAAGCCAGGGCATTATTCTCCTTTCCAAGGAAGAAGGCAGGTTTGAGTACAACGCTTGAGTGAGGCACCTCTGTGCCAGCACAGTGGCACTGTAATTCTTATTCCCATTGTCGTAAAGAGAGCCAGACCACTATGAAGGCTGCATGTCTGTCAGTCTGACATGGCAGGCAATTTGAGTCATTACTGTTGTCTTGGTGTACCCAAATTTCTCCTTTGAACCAGATTAGTAACCTGTGAGGATCTCATAGTGGATTCCTGTAAGTAGATACTGGTGCTGTTGGAAAGAGTGGGGCAGTTTGCTTCTGTTTTTTCTAACAGAGCAATATATAAATCTCTGCCGTGGTGTCCTACTCCAGACAGGGCCACAGGCCAGAGTTTGCACACTGAGGGAGGGTTTGTTTCAACAGAACTATGCAGGAGAGCATTTTGCTGTCACATACAGGTACTCGCAGATAATGAATGATGGTGGCATTGAGCTCTAGGGATGTCTGGGAGATAAACAGGCAGAGCAGTAACACAAAATGCCTGAGAAAGAAGAGGCTTCGTCTGTGACACAAGGATGATGTCTGTGATAGGAGATTCTCTTACATTGCAAAGTACTCATACTATGCTGGAGGCAGAGACAAGCCTGGGTTGCCTGCTAAAGTGTCCTCACTCTGCTATGGCACTGACATCCAATCCATCCTGCACAAATATCTTGTGCACTCTTGAGCTCTCCTCCTCCAGACCTTGGGCTCGGGCAGACTCTTCAGGAGAGCTGGAAGGTGGAGTAGCTCATCCTGCGAGTGGGCTTAGGGAAATTCCTGAGTGGAAAGTGGAAAGGAGGAGAAAAATGTAAAAGTATGATATAAGAGTGCAGATAACCACAGACTTTCTGTACCATAATAAACTGAACTCCACAAAGCACTCTGAGAGATAAGATAATAATCTTGTTTTAGCAGTATGATCAGACAAAGTGATAGTACTTTTGCGCCTCCAGCTTTTACAATTCTGTGATTCTAAAGTTTGGAATTTGCAGATCAAGGTTCAGCTTTCAGTTGACTGTGACAACATAATCCCTGGTGTTAAAAGACAACTCCAGAAGCCATGGTATGTGAATTACTGCTAAAGATTCAGTATGGGGCCAGTATTACGATTGCAAGCCTCTTACATTAAAAATTACAGGTGTGCACAGACATGCTTAGTGGGCCAGGCAATACAAATATTGTTCCCTAAATTTCCACTATCATGAATGTTGATGTAATTATCTAATGATCTGTGCTATGGGTTGCAACTTCCACATTGCTTTTCATTTCCCTACTGTTTTTGCTCATTTTGCCACCAGTAATGTTGTTCAATCTGCATGAAAAGAAACAGTTTCTCCTGGAAGTGCAATTTAGAGAGGTAGCAGACCAGAAAAAAATAGTGGCAAGAAGCTGACTATCACTGAAAATTGAACAACTGGGACTCAAAATCTAGTGGAAAAGCAAAGATTAATGGGAAGTAATTTGTTTACAGTCAAAAATCATTTAAGGCAAAATTGTACCTCCTGGAATTATATATTAAAGCAGTTTTATTATTGCGATAGAACAATATGTAATGTTTTCCTTTTGACAAATATAAATAAATTACTTTCAGTTGTGGATGGGCACTTTATGTGCTGTCATGATTTGGTATAAATAAGTGTTTACACAGTCTAACATGAGGAAGCATGATTTAAGGAGTGATCAGATTTTACAATAAGAGTTGCTTACTTTATATTCATACATAGAAATTACTTACATAAACTGTAAATGAGGTCTTAGTTGCAAAAGGCTGATTTGAATCCTTGCTGCCAAGAAAAAAAAAGGATTAAATTAAGACAACACTACTTTAGCAGTGTTACTTTTTGTACTGCTAGATACGTGAGCTGAATACTCATTTTTTAATTTGAACTCATGCTGTATGTGAAAAAAGGATTTTTCTCGTTTCTTTCTTTTGCTTTGTTTATTTGAAACAGATAGATTGTGTTGTTTTCCCTGACTTAAACTTTCCTGAAATTTAGTATCACTGATTACTGCCTGGATTCACCAGGAAAGAGAATTCTACCCACAGCTTACTCACTAATTTCCTTTCACACCCACCACACATCTGCACTTGGGACAACAGGAAATTTTAATTAAGACAAAACCCTTTTGCATGATGATTTCATTTCCAAAATAAATAAAGGCAAGCTGGCAGCAACCCTTTGAAAGGAAGGAGCCTGTTTAGACTTTCTGTTACATACAGTTGGTTGTCTTTTTCATCTGCTTTCCTTACATCTTTTCATTTCTGCCATGAGTTTTATTGTGCGTGAAATTGATGGCTGGTAGCCCTGATTAAAGCCAGGCCTGACACACTGAGGTGCTGCTGGAAAGGCATGGCTCACTCTTTCCCCTCCACTAGATATTCTAGATGTTCCACTGCTTGCTTTAGCTTCCTCCCACCCACTATGTCTGCTTGGACTACTTTAGGTCAAAAGCCCATGAAAAAAATAGTTCTGTGCTTATTTCACACATCAGCATGCAATAATCATGTTTATCACTGGGGTCATTAGCTTACACTGAGCAGCAAGGAGGTCCATGGTATGAGGGTAATAGTGTCAGACACATGTGAGGGACCAGTTGGGGTCCATTTGATGATCTGGGAGAAACCAGGTGCCTGACAGTCTTGAGGGAAAGAAAAAAACGGGCATCAGGTGGACCTTGTGATTTACTGGTGTGTACAGGTTGCCTCCAAGCACAAGGTGCTATTTCAGCAGCAACTGCTGAGTCCATCTCAGTGCGGGCACAAACACTGTTTGTTCAGGTGCTGCACCTTTTGCCCTTAGAGAGGGGACATTTACTGGGCCCACTCAGGTATCAAACCCGAGAGCGAGCCAGAGCTCTGAGGATTTCTGCCATTCCCCACTGACTGGGTAGGTGACCTGCAGCTGGATCTGGAAGTAGTCTGACATAAGTGGCAGTTCTGCCATTCCTTTCAGTAGGACTAAATGTTACATTCCTAACACTATATGAAGTTGGCTTAGAAGCTCCTTAGGGATCTCTTGTAAGTTGGTCCTAATTTTCTTTAATTAAGGAAAGTGTTAGAGAAAAATGGTTTTTTCTTTCTGGAGGTGCATGTCTTCTATTTATTGGTAAATGCAGCAGAGAAATTAAATTTCTCTTTGCTTGACTTTTGTATATGTCTAACCCTTAATTTAGCAGTATCACTTGTACTGGTCAAAGGAAATTAAATCTTATTGTTTAGTCTGACTGATTTTTCACTCTGGAGATTGCTGAACTTGACCCATCCTTCATATGTCATCATCAGATATCAGATGATGCTTTAGGCTCAAAATGTTACCGTGTTCCTTGGAAAAGGAATAGGCCAAGTTTCATTATGCATACTAACTGGAATTCAGCCTCCATGGAATGACTGCACTATGGTGAACCAGGTGTAACACCCTAAATTTAGTCACTCCCCACTTAGAATGACAGATTTTAAAAGGTGCATTGGCCAATGCTGAAGAACGTTGATGGGGTTGTTCATGTTCTTCAACTGGATTACTTTTGCAAATATTTAGTATGCAAGCCAAGTTCTGACAGAGTTCAAGTTTTATGCAGCTGTTTTCTTGAATAAAGTTTTCATTTTGATTCCGTTTGGACAGTTTTCCTCTTTCTGCTGGTTATTTTCAGTGTCAAAAGCCATCAGTAGAATGATACATGTCCCTGTGGGTGAAATCTCATCCACATAATTCAGTATTTTCACAGCATTACTCAGCTGGGTTGTTTTATTATGAGGAAAATGAAACTTTGAAAACATTTCCACCTCCATAACGTACTTCTTAAAATTTAAATGAAAAAAAACCCCACAAAAACCCAACCAAAACAATTCCTATCTGGCAAAAGCTGAGTCTTGTATTTTCCAGGCATTGTGTGACTATTTAGTCATTCTTTAAAAATGATACATTAGGAATTTGATTGTGAAAATGTAAGAATGGCTCTCTGACTTCCAGTGTTATGTGTTTTCAGCATCCTGTGTATTGTGTGAATGTAGTTGGAACACAGAATGCACACAATCTTATTACTGTCTCTACGGATGGCAAAATGTGCTCCTGGAGCCTGGACATGCTCTCAACTCCACAGGTGGGTTCTTTTTCACCTATACGGTGGGGGAGGGAAGTGCCTTTGGTAGAACAGGATACCTGCGTAGTGGAACGTAGCTCCTAAAATCCAAGCTCTCACATCCTGTACAAACTAAAACCAATGGATGCACTTGAAAGAGTACAGCTTGCTTCCAGCAGTCTCTGCTAAGAGCCAAACCCCATTTCCTTTACCACAAATCATGTAATTATTGTAATACGTTAATACATAGGTCAGTTTCAAGTGAAAATGAAATAGTCCATTTTAAAGCATGGTAATTACAGAAGTCGCCTGTGGTATAAATTGCACTTATTCTACAGCATTGTTTAACAAATATGGACTAGATTGCACTGCTGCTGAACACACCCTAGGCTCTGCAGGTTTTCAAGGCACACAGTCAAAAACTCAGAAACTTTCTTTGCTGGCAGCCTTCAGTAGCCAAAGGAACAAACAATGCAAATCAAAAGTTTTAGAACTAATTCTTCCCCTCTGGAATGTTTGCTATTATTGTGTTCCCCCCCCCCCCCTTTTTT